>JAXQGQ010000104.1:0-52029 GCA_037040145.1 Sordariomycetes sp. M70-01Q | reverse complement strand
CAAGCTCTGGCTGCCTGTGCTGTTGCTGCGGCCGACGATCCTAAGGTCACCAGTCTGCTAGAGACGCTCTCCGACGCCAGCATGAAGTCATTAGCAGCCTTCATCGGCTTCAGTTCGTTCCATGTGGACGTTGCCCGCTTCGTCGATGCTATCTTCCGCGCTAGGGTACAATCGCACACCAGGCGAAATCGCATTGGTCGTGCTCCTCGCAAGGACATCGCGGACTTTTTCTCCTTTTGGCAAGCCCGGGCCTCGAAAACGACGTATCTGGAGTCACTGTCTACACTCGATTTCATGACCAAACGGAGAAAGGAAACAGAGAGCAAAGAAAACAAAACGATGGGCAGAGTGCCTCCGATATATGGAGATGCAAGGCGTACCCTGAATTACAGAGCATGTTTCCCTTAAAGGAAAGGTTGTGTCCCGGTATTTTAGGCGAGGCGCAGCACGAGGTATCTGTTTTATTAGTGCTCAGCCTAGGCAGATGAGCCGGACGAAGATAGAGGTCCTCTCATCCGAGCTGTCACTGGCATTCGTATATTGTGAACCCGGTCGGCCTTGATTATGCTAATTTTTATACAAGCTCGAATGTCTAGTGCTAAACAACCGGATTTGGGTAGGGAACCAGCGATAACTCCTCGCTTGATGCTCTTAGAGGCTTTGGTCCTGTGGATGTTTAGGCGAGTACGAACATGTGGCCAACAAGTACCGGTCGTGAGAGTACTTCGTTGAGCCTCTCGAATATGAAAAATCCCAGATTTTGCGATTCCCCCATAGCTTCGTGTCCTCGAGCTGTCGTCAGTCGTGGCATAACCCTGTTCCTTGGACGGCGTAGGGTATCAATGGAAGGCCTTGCTGGCTGCTCCGAAGCAGAACGAATACTTAACATGATGATACTCACGAGAACCTAAATGTATCCTCGACTAGCCCGCGCTTCTTACAAATCCGAGTCGATGAAGGAGAGGGAGGTGTGCGCGGTAGCTTGGGTTGACTGATCTCCGAGGGGACGCTTGATGCAAAGCTCGTCGCAAACGCCGTGGAGTCCTCAGTGTCCACTCGCGAAAAGTCTCGCTCTTGGTCTTCCGCATCGTCCTCGCCGTGCTTATGGAGAATGCCGAGACCAACTTTCGTTTCTTGGGTCTCCTGATCGTCGCCTTCTGGCTCGGCGAACAACCGACAATCATAGATATCGAGGGGACTCGAGCCTCCATCTTGTTCCTCTATTGTACCGAGAATATCGTCTCTCTGAGCGATCGGAAACTCTGCACGTCGATTGCGCGCTTTAGCATTGGCAATGCCAATAAATTGGTCGCGATAGTCCTGCGCCAGCCTCCTCAGATTTCTGAACGCCGCGGTGCCCTCCAACCATATCTCATCATCACGTAAAGCATAAGCCTTGAGTTGTGTCATGTGATAGCCAGGCATCTCCCGGGGACTTGCGGGTGCAGTAAGATGGTGTGCATACAGCGAGAGGTATCCACCGAGCAGAATCGAGGTAAATGCATATGCCTTGCCATCATAAACAGGCTGCTCTTGAAGGTGATTTTGCAGAGCGTGCATCATGAGAGCTCCATGCGCGCCGTCTAAAAGAGCCTGCCTCTCTGCCACCTCGAGGGTTCCCGAAGGGCCTTTAGCCTCCAGGAAAAAGTTTGGTGCCAGAGGCACGCCTGCGTGCTTTGTCGGGACGATGATCTTGTCTAGATCTTCCCTTACCTGTCTGTCTACGGCGGCAGGCTCCGCTCCGTCGAAGAAATCCGGGACTGGATTGACAGTGGCGCTCTTGGTGATCGAGTCGAGGTTGAAGAAGGGAAGATGCCCCTCATTGGGAATGTCGGCGTCGCCAGCGAGAATCGGGAGTACATTGCGCATTACGGTGCCTTCGGACTTGGTCGCGTTCTTGACTTGGAAATCTTCGAAGGCTGACTCGGGAATGACTGAAGGGGACAGAGATCCTCTCGGGACCTTCAGAGCGCGCCGGATTTCTTCCCAATTGGCTGGCTTTGGGGTTCTACGGCCATCGGGAAAGCGATAGAGCGGAGGGTAGATATTGTTGTTAATGAGATGCTGTTCAAAATTCGCATCGTATGCAGAGGAGCGTTTACTTTTGGAGGTAACAGTGGTCGCTTTGGTTGACTGTGAGCGCTTGCTGCTCGCCGACGATGAGGAGGCCATTGTGCGTGGATTGCTCGTCGGTCCAGGATACTGCGCAACCTCGTCAGCACAGCGAAAGGGTCTGGAAGGGAGGCATACTCACCCCTCGGAGCTCACGGAGATCCGGACCGCCAGTCCTCGCAAACCGGGCGATCTTAGGATCACCCCTTATATTCTCCACGGATTCCCTGATGTCTTCTTGGGCCGGTATGAGCTTCGGCGTGAGGAGTTGATCGTTCCGCCGGTCGAGTTCTCGCAGGGCGCGAGAGGTGAGGAAAAGTTCCGACCTCCTCGACAGGTCGTCGTAGAACTCAGGAGGGAAGTTCGAAGACCGCGGAGCTCTGTCATTCAACTTCGTCTTCTTGGGCGGTTTGTGGTCTTGCGAAGGGTCGTCCACTCGCTGTCTCTTTCGATTCTGCGGTCGCGCCATGGACGGCCATGCTGGAGGGTCGAACTGCACAAAGGCGCGGGGATTTGAAGCAGGATCGACGTGGGAAACTAGTACGATAAGGACCGGAACCGAACAGTCACTACGCGCCGAGCGCCGTTCAGCCGGAGAGGGTAGGTTATCGACCAGTAGTTGATCAGGACAGGGGATGCCATGAGAACACCTACTGCCCAGCGTCTGGTCGGGATTAGAGGCGGCGGTCAGCGTTTAGTCATGGCTGCCTGGGGTGGGAGACATCCACCAATCAGAACGGTTTACTATCCCAGTCGGCCTCCAGTGCGGCCTGGAAAAACCAGACCCTCTGATCACGGCACCGGCAAGTGCGAGACATTAGGTCTCGGCCATATATCCTGAGATGTGTTTCAGACTACCCCTAGGCCTCTGTGACTGGCGGCGCAGTCGCGGCTGATCCGATCGAAGAGCCCTGAGCACCAATCGTTTCCCAATGACGTGCACGTCGATAAACCCTCGAATTCCGGGATAAATCTACAGCTTCTAGTGCGAGACCCGACTTCTCTGGCTCGAAAGCCGCACGCTGAGCGACGCCGGCGCTCTCGACCGTTACAAGACAAGCATGTAGGAGACATGTCACGAAACGCAGGAGACACGGCAAGGTAAGGGAGCTGCCACTTCACCCGTAACTACCACTGCGCACTCTGTTGACGGTCGCGCACAGGTCTCCACGATTCCCATATAGCTCCTCAATACCGACAAAAGCGCGTCGTCAATGCATTACCATCCGGCTTGTCTGCCAGCAGCGCAATATGTCAAACATGCCACCGGCGCATTCTTCGAGACAGACGGTACATCGGTCTACCCAGCTTCAGCCCTCCGCACGCAACGGGTAACCCCTTCGATCTTTGGCATCATCTGCTATGCCAGCTCGAGATCAACTGCTCGCCGGCTCTGCAGATCCATTTTGGGATAAAAAAGAATTCGCTGCCTTGCTGTCCACCTGGTTAGACAGAGTCCTGGCCCGGTGCCTTGGTTCGCGGTGTCTGTCGGTGAGCAACCGCCTCAGGCTTGACACTTCACTCATGGCTACCTTTATCTGCGCCTCTCCCGGCGCGAACCCTTTTGCGACCAGCTCTCCACCCCCTCTCCTCACGAAGAAGCAAGGCCACACGGGTGCCACGACGGTCTCGTTTCCTCTCAGCTGGCTGGCTGTGTTGCTTGAGTGTTGGGGCAACTGGGAGGCAGGGCTGTTGGGCGGACGGCTCGGACAAGTCCTAGGCGTTCCTGACGCTTGCTTGCCGCTGCTGGCACCGCCGCATGTCTCATCTGCCGGATGCGGGAGCTGCAACAGCTCGAAGTTATCGGGCTCATCGACATCTAGACTCCACTCAACCTTGTCCCCCAGTTGCTGTATCTCGGACCAGATCTCGCAATACCGCGCACAGAGATCTCTGAGCGCCCGTCACAAGCCATCTCGCTTTCCGTCTGCTACTAGCGGCTGCACGGCTAAGATAACCGCCTGAGAGATGTCTTTCAGTCGCTTCCGTCTTGTTTTCCCGCTGGTCCTCGCTAGTGGGAGCAGAGGGCAGTGTCGAGCGGAGAAAGGCGTCTCTCGGAAGGTCATCGCTGGCGAGTTCGCTGAGGAGTTCGTTCAGCTCGCCTCCTTCCTCCAGGACGTAGAGCGGCTGGAGGATCTGCTCCGCCAGGTGATGACCTAGGCCTGCCAGGACGGCGGCGACACGCATCTGCTTGGCCGGCGGCGACTTCGACGACGGCAGGGGGATCTGGTATGGATGGGAAACCGCGACATGCCCCCGGAGCGCTTCCCAAGCCTTCCCGTCCTTGACTATCTGGTCTGACACGTCATCGCTGAAGTAGTCCTTCACCAGGCTGTACGCCTCTGAAGAGCCCCTGTAGCTTCGCGACACTGTTTGCGGCTGCTATTAGCTTCGCGGAGAAGAGGGAACTGCGCACTGACGTCTGGTCTCTCCATCTTGTCCATCTTCTTCATCTGAAGCCGCCAATTGTTGATTGCTCCTTCTCGTCTCTGAGGTCACTTTCATTTTTCCTGGAAGCGCGAAGTTGCTCCTCCATCTGCCGGGCCTCTGCTTGGTGGGTCATGCTCTCGGTCTCGTGCTTCTTCGAGATTTCTATGACCGTCTTCAATTTGTTCTCTACTCTTCAAAGACTGTCTTCTGTCTTGCACTTTTGCTTCAGCAGCTCTGACCATATCATTGACTGTCTGTATGTTCTTTCTCCCTCACTTGTTTCTTTGTTTCCTCAAGCTGCTGGCCCAGCCTGGTCATCTGCGCCATATTAGCATTCTCCGTGTTCTTAAGCCTCTTGAGTTCCTTGGTAAGTTCGGTATTTCGTTCCAACACGCCGCCGATTAGCGGTATGAGGCATTCTCGCCGAGTATTCGTCCCGCCTTACGAAGGCCATCCAAGTGGGCACTCAGCTCTGGACCACTGAGTTCAGGTTCGCGCAGCGTTGACATGTTGCGTGAGTGGCAGCACCACGGGGCTCAACTCCTCGATGTTGATTCGAACTCGAGGAGGACCGTGGCGATGCATCCGACCTAAGGATGGGTCGCGATAGTGAGCATGGCTCTGTCCCTTGACTACAGGCCCATTGTACACCACAAACACAAAGTGGGGTAGCTAACGACTCCCGATTAGCTCAGAGAACTGTAAATGCAGCCGTTATCTGCATCGTCGTACGCCATGTGATTCAGCGACAGGTTCAAATATAACCACGTTGCACAGGTGTGGAATGCACGTGTGGGAGTCATGCCACGAGCGTCACGGAGTTCAACAAGGAAAATGAAGGGGCAAGAAGGCGAATGATATGACGGAAGTACGTCCTCTGAGGAAGCCATCGCTTTCGGCTCGAAAGTAGTCCTATCCCAGACATGCGTCATAGCGATGTGGGAGCCGATTTCAGGGCCTCGACGGCATCAACACTAGCGACCTGTGTCGACGGAGCTTGAGCGTCACAGCAGGTAACAAACTATCAGAACAAGCTCCTGTTTTCTTTCCTATGTTGACCGGCGAAGCTTCGATGGAAAGTACCGGTCCAAATCACGCCTGATTCCGGGCCACCATCTACCTCAGGAAGGGTCTGGCGACGGTGGGTGAGACACTAGCAGACATCGGCCGGCGGCGTTGCTCCGAGACGGCCAGCTTTTCATCAGCCGTCAGGGCCGCACGCTCAGCCGATGTCGAACAACGTTGATGCTGCTGGGCAGCGTTTCTTCCCGTCCGGCAGAGACCTGTGATTTTAACGTTGCGTTCTTGAGCTAACTGAAGCTGAATATCCGGCTACAAGGACCAAGTTAGCACAGTCACTCTCACTTCCAAGACGAACTCGTCTGAACTATCCGATATGGGATGTGACACTGTGCTATTGTAAGTATACAGGACCAGATTCGCATATCGCACCGCCGCAACATAGCTAGTCCCCGCCAGATCCACCCCGTTCGGCCTCTGCTAGCTTGCCGAGTTCTATCACGGTCTCTTCATACATCTGCAACTTGGTCTCATATACCCCTACCCTCATGTTGGTGATATGTCGTAGACGTACTTCAAGAGAAGGCTTGATCTGAATATTCTCGGCCAGGAGAAGCCCCAAGATTTCCTCGGCAAGATCTGGCTCCCCACTAGTGTTTATACGAACATCTTGATATCGCTTTGGCGTTGGAGATGTGTCGGATGACCGAAGCAGCGCCGCCCGCACACCTATACGGTCTCCAGAATCTGGTGTTGGCAGCGACGAATGGGAGGCAACCGCCGAACGTCTGTTCGCTGGAGGAGTCTGTGGAGCGGGCGGCACTTCTGAGGATCTCGACGCCCTCGCTGCAGGTTCGTCCCTTTCCCAGAGAAAGAACCTGCAATCTCCTGTCCCACTATTTGAACACCTCGCAACTGTCTCTAAGATTAAAATAGATTTGCGCAGCATGATCTAAAGACATGACACTTACACCGTTGCCCATTAGTGGCGTCTGTGTGGGATGTCAGCCATTTCGCAGGAACACCGCAGCCGCAATTCCACCGGCCATCCGCAAACACTCCCATCTCGAACTTGGAAACTTGGAAACTATTAGACGGCTGCATACCGAATGGTATCGATACAGTGTTTCAATCCACAAGTTTGGTAATATAGCAAGAGCAGTGAGGCGCTGGGCACGGGTGAGCAGACGTGTCTAGGCCAGCTACCGCCTTCACATCATTGACTTTCAATCCATACAAGACAGCTAGCCACGTCAGGCAGCCATGTCGGGTAGCCACGTCGGGCAGCCACGACAGGCAGGCACCCATTCAGTCATGTGATGCCCGACCTGATAAGCAGCTCGGCCTCCATCAGTGTTCAAAAATATCAAGACATCTACAATACACAAACACGCTAGGTGCGCAACGATAGAAAATGCTTACTGCATAGTATTCCGATCCCTACCGCTTTTCAGGGTGGCTCCACGTTGGATCCGTGGCACTTGCTCGCCGACACTGTTATCTTCCGCGCCTCCTCGGTGGTATGTCGATTGGACTGAATGGGTTTTCCGGGGCTTTGAAGCCGTTATTGCTTGGCTATCGCAGCCACGTGAGCCTCGACACCAGGTTATCGTATTGCATCAGTACTGATAGGGTATGGACGTGTATATGTTAGTCTCAGCAGTGGTCTGGTCTTTCCAGGGCTGAGGGCGCTCACGCGACGAATGAAGCTATCATGGCACACGGGCGGCTTGGTCGTTCTGAGATGGGATAAGACTGTTCGCCCTTGCAAGGTGCAGCAAGTCATAGCATTGGCAGGAGAAACTTGGCCTAGGAGCTCTGAAGAATAAGTTGTTGATCAATGGCTCCAAAAAATTAAGCGCTCAAGTCGTATGCCCGCTAAGAGGTCCCCAGACTACAGTACTGTAGTACGTTCCTAGTGAATTAGGGCGGGCCGTCCCGAATCTGCATACGAAGCACAGCACCGATGATGGTCACAACTTCGCCAACAAGAGCCGTGCCACGAAGATCTCATCCCTTTGCATTATTGTCACCTAGCTAATGCGGGCTGCCAACTCAGAACCTTGATCATACGACTCGCAATACCGTACCGCTAGAAACCGATCGATCATGCCTCATCCATGATTTCCACAAAGCCGACATACCCCTGATCCTCTCGACCCTCCAATAACATGTACGAGCTGCGTCTCGCGAACATAGTTTTCCCCCTTGTCGATAGGTTGTATAGCCTGCCTAGGAGAACGAGTGAAAAAGAGAAGGAGGTAAATACTTGCGTTATCCTTCCTCTAGCTGGCCTGTTGCATGGTGCTACCCTCTCTTTCGACGGTCTCGTGACACAAAAGCAACGCGCTGAGATAGATCTTGTGTTGCACGGGATAAGACCACATATTCCAATCCACCTGGTGCCATCGTCAACTAGCCAGTCTACCCCAGCTTCGCATACGATGACGACACCTCGCCTCATCCTGTCCTTCATTTGCCTCCATTCATCCGACAGAGTCAGAGACTCTGCAGCGGAGCTGCTGACGTGCCTCGACGCATACACAATTGGGTCTGCGCTAGATCTGTCCGATATGAACCAAGCCCGGCTTGTCAAAGCCGCGTTTTCGCTTTCTGGCAAGAACACGAAAGGGGACGACGACCTACGGGATGGTGGCACTGTTCATACCTTCCTCGAGAAGAAGTACCTCTTCTGGCTCGAAACCCTCAGTCTACTCCGAAGCATGTTAGAGGGTGTCATAGCAGTGAGGAAGCTTGAGGAACTCCTAGTGGGTACTAGCCTGATAACCTATGTCACCGTTGGTAGCTTGGACTGACAGAAATATAGGGACGCGAAAATGGCCAGCGATTGATGGAGAGGGGCATAGCTCCTCGGTCTACTCGGTAGCGTTCTCGGCCGACGGCAAGCAGGTCGTCTCGGGCTTGGACGGCTACAGCTTGGGCTTGGATGAAACTTTGGATCATTTGGAATGGTCAGAAGGTCCTCTGGCTACCACCAGAACGCCGTCCTGGCTGCTTTGCTGTACAGGGATGGATAGTTACCATCGGTTGTCCATCTGGCCGGGTCATTTCTCTCGGTTTCTCTCCAGACGGGTAATCACTGACTGGTGAACAACTACTTTTTTTCTCTCTTTCATAGCGTGCCACAAGAAGGGCTTGGGAGGACGGGTAAATATATAGAACTAGTATCTTCTGGATGACTCATTATACTACAGCCCAGTCACTCTTACTGGGCGAGTCAAGCACGTTCGGCGATTCGAAGCTCGATCGTCTCGTCGTCGTGGAGAGGATAGGGCTACTTGCGGCTACACGGTCATGGGACACTCGCTGGTCCGGGACACTCGCTGGCCTGGGACACTCGCTAGTTCTCCTACTTCTCCTTCATAATGATCATTGGCTCTCATATTGAATACATGCTAACTAGTGACTATCACAGATCTAAATGGCGAATATCTACCTGTATTTTCTGGCAGCACCTAAGCCGGGCACCACACTGAGCTGCCTACCTTGCAGCGGTACGGCCGCACTCCGAAGTTTTGCTAGACGCGGTTCAATGCGGTGACGTTCTTGGACTCAAATAAGTTGCGATATCTCGGGGTGATCAGATGGTGCACGAAGGGACCCAACCGACTGTACAAGCCGCATCGTAGCCCCTACCGCGCTGATGTTACGATGCGCACTCTCAGAAGTGGTTGGGATGCGCGCGGGAAGACATACGGATTGCACCGGCTCGACTGTATTGGCCGCTGCACTGTCCGACTGAACCACGCCGCAGCACGGGTTTAGGTTGCCCTTTCGGATGACATTACTGATCCAGTGTCCGCCGGGTACAGAAGGTGTGACCGGCGGCGGATAGCTAATATCAGCCGAGCACATACTGCACAGTACAGTAGCTAGGTATTCATCTCATGACGCCTGGCGCATCCTCCAGGACTGGAAACCCATCCAGCGCAGCGTTCTCCGCCATTGCCCTCCATAACTGGGACCGTTTCCAGTGGAGTGGTTTTCAATCCTGGAAGGAAGGGGCCGTCGCAGTCCAGTTCTGGAGGAATTCCAGTCCTGGACCGCTTTCCGGTTCTAGAGGGGTTTCTAGTGCCCAAGTTCTGGAGGGAAAGGGGGTGACAGTCCAGCTTTGAAGCGGTTTTCAGTTCTGGAGGAATTTCCAGCTCTGGAGAGACTTCCAGCTCTGGAGCGGCTTCCATTTCTGGAGGAATTTCCAGTTCTGGAGAGGTTTCCAGCGCTGGAAGGATGCTAGCTAAAGGTCCAGCTCTGGAGACAGTCCAGTTCTGGAGGATTTCCAGTGGTGGAGCTGTTTCCAGTTCTGGAACAAAGGGCGCGACAATCTAGTTCTGGAGGATTTCCAGGGCTGGAGACGTTTCCAGTTCTGGATGAAAGGGTGGCGGCATCCAGTCCTGGAGTATTTCCGGTGCCGGAACTGGATCCATTCCAGCACTGGATCCCTCCAGCACAGGAATTAATTTGCAGGCCTACTGTAAAATGCAGATAGAATAGGTACTGGCTCCCGTCATCCGCGCCAATACAATCTACCGGTTATGTGTCCTGATGCACGGTCGACAGAGATCTCACGAGACATTAGCGGGTGATTTCTATAATTCTTATGTAGGAGGCAGCTGCGATATAGTACTTCGCGTCCTCATGTCTATACCACTCCATCGTCCATGGCTTCTTGGTGACATCGTCCCCGTAGGAAGCGGAGGATGTAGGCCACGATTTCTCGAGACGTCTTTCCCTGGAGCAGAGGACAATAATCTATATGCTCGTGGGGGACTGACTGAAATCGTTTTGATGCTGAATAGTCCTTCGGGCAGTCTGTTCGACGGTAGAAACGACCTGAGCTGCAGAAGATGCCGTATACCTCTTGCCGCGGCTTCAGCTCGGAGGTTTGTCCGACATTCTCCTGTAACCAGCCTAGTTTGACTCGCCTACCGTAGACGTCCGATGGGATCGGTATCTTGCCTCGAACAGACTTCCTCCCTCCTCGTGGGTTGTCAATGGGGGCTTTCGGACAACCACGCTGCAGGGTCCTCACGGGAGGTGGGCGTAGGGCTTTGCCATGACCTCGAACGTCGCCTACGAAAGAAGCACGTTGCGAGTGTCTCACCGAAACGGGATCTGGTGCCTTCCCGCGGCTTCCGGCATCTTGCAAAGGCTGTGATCGGTGTTTGGTGTTGTCTGTCTTTCTGCATTAGTCCTTTTCTTGTGGATCGTGAGACGAAAGCACCTTTCTCGAGCCGCTGCTGTTTTGAAACGGTACTCCGATAGACGACGTCGCCACCGGGCTCGCACAAATCAACCACGTTGCGACTATCCCAATTGGTGCGCCCTCTAGTGCAGCGGGACGTGATCGGAGATGTCATTCTGTCCCATTATCTCGGAGTGGAAGAGACGATGGCGGCTGAGCTGAAGCGAGATTTCCTGGCACCAGACGGAATCTGCGCAAACAGCTCGCTTCGCTGGCCAACCAGGCGGCCGGGTGAGCAGTGCCGCTTTTTCCTCGCGCGACCGTCGCGCGACCGGGTGAGCCCGGGTGAGCAGGGTGAGCCAGGCAGCCATGCATCCATGGCCAAACACGCCAAGAGGGGGAGGGCCCCAATCAGAGCTTCGCCTGCTATGGCATATGGTATACATAATATGTCCAGATAAGATAGGTACGGTAGATACCCTACGTACCTCAAATGATGGCTCGCAATACCACTCCGTACACGGTACGGAGGAAGCATTTGTCCGCCTGTTCGCTTCGCAGGGGCAATTTGGGACGCAGACACTCTGTGCATCGTGACTGCGTCGCTCGGGTCCTATTCGGAGTATAGCGAGGGCCGGAGCAGGGGTTCGCTGACGGCGGCGTCCTGATGGGGCCTGTAGATAGCGGGTGAGAGTAGGCATTATTCACCTCGTAGTCTCCATGTGTTGAGTACCTTGCGCTACTACTTTGACAGTTCGTTCTACTCTACTCTGTATCGCGCTAACGTACGGAGTACCTGGCTCGTCAAGGTTTAGTACCCTGTCAGGCAGACGCAGAATGCTCCTTGCAGTCAACCCGAACCCCAGGTCCCGGCCACACGCACATCCCTGACCATATTGACAGCCCGAATCCACTCCGGTATCCTAGCTCCCTTCCTGAGTACTCGAATATGTATGATCTCCGGGAGAGGGACGGTATCCGGTGGTGGAATACACAGATATCCAACCCCGTCCTCCCCGCATTCGAGGCGCATCCCAGGATACGACAGGCCGAAGAAGCGAGCCCTCTGACCGACGTCGGAGTCCCAGAGACGGTCGATATGCTGTATTCTCTCCGGCTGATGAACGGCAAATGGGCGCCTGTGGCGATACTAGAGGCGAAGAGGAACATCATACGACCTGAAGAGTGGAAAGCGGGACGACTCGAGAGAGAGGTCCAGCTCAGACTGTCACGAGAGCTTAGGGGGTAAGTTAGTCAGGTCCTTGTCGAAAGGTCTACCATCTCACATACCATCTTGCAGTTATGCGGTAGCATATGAATGTCCTCAGGTCATGTGTTTCGACATCGAGTATTGTCTCTTCCTCCAGTTCCGAGCCCACAGAGAGAAAGACATGCGCGACCCCAAAACCGAGGTTGACTGCTGGGTCTTCCCGCGCACGCTGAGCAGTGGGAGCTATACTCTCCGGGATGCGCTGTATCGGCTGCTCGTGCAAGGCGTGCGAAGATGTCAGGGCCTTGGCGCCTTGCCAATCGAAGTTGGCGGTCTGTCTCCCGTCATGCGTCAATACTTCTCTGGGGCGCCTCTCTGGACGTCCGGCAGGCATATAATCGCGGCACATCCGGCCCGATATTCCCGGGAAGTGCATACTGACCACGGGGCGTTCTACTGGACGCTGGATGGGGAGGTCGTACTGAACGAGAAGAAAGAGACTTGCTGGGATACAACGACATTGTGGACGCCGGCGCAGGCCGAAGAGCATCCCGCGGAAGAGCAAGACCTATATAACGCATAGGGGATGTAGAACATACCTTAGGTGCAGACGATGGAAGCTCCTCCGGGTAGTAGACGGTATGCCTAAGTGTCGTATCTTTTGACAGGACGCCTTGAAGCTCGAAAAGGACTAGGGCTGTTCTCTGTTCACGGGGGGATCCTAAGTGGCCATGTCCCACTTGTGCCCCAGCGCCTTAGCCCCCACACTTTTAAGCCAAGGACGGGACTTACCGTGCGTTCGCGAGCCGCCCTAACCCTTTTTCCTGCGACTGGCACATCGCAAAGGTACAGCAACTACGCGTCAAAGACCGCCTCAACATGCGACTTAAACGCGTAGAAGGTGCTGAGGATGAGAGGTATATCTGGGAAGAGTCTGATGATGAGTATGGCGCAGCCACCCTCTCGACTTTCAAAGAAGACATGAGCGATAAATGGGACGCGGACACGGCGACGCTGTGTCGAGAAAGAATCGAGTTCACGGAGTCTGACGCTTCTATGTGATGTGGCAGTTCAAATTGGGAAATCAGATTATATCTGCTTGGGGCGAAGCCTGCACCGAAATACACCCGAACGTCCACCGCATCGAGATTGCTCATGGCTGGCTCGATCGCCTGTTGCTGCGCGTCGTCAGCAGACTTCCTCCATCTTTCCAGATCTGGCTCGCCAGCTGGCGCCCTACTCGATTTCTACCACCGACAGTGATCGTCAAGAGACAAAAGCCACAGTGGGAAGAAGAATTCGAGCGCGAGAAGGAGAGGTATGCCCAGGTGCGTTCGTTGCAGGGCCGCGTCTTTCCGATCTGCTATGGCGAAGTGCAGTGTTGCATTGGTGGTTCCTGGCATGACGGCGCCATGAAGAGGCGTAGCCTTGTTTTATCCTACCTGGATGGGTGGGATCTCAACAGCCATAGCTGTCCCTCCCTTGACTCCCTCACGTTGGACAGGATGCTGAGGGAGGCTTTCAAACCGCCTATCGAACTTGGTGTCGTGCCCAACGGTGACTTGAAGCTCGACAATATGCGTCTTGTTGGTGATAAGATAATGTTTGTTGATCTCGAACACGCCGAGGTGTTACCGCGGGGGGTTGATGCCGAGCGTCATCTGGTCGAAAATACCCGATTTTTCCTGCAGTTATATCGAAACCACCAAGAGAATGTAGCCCGTGAGAAGGAAAGCATTCCGAGGCGAAGGGAAAGCAGCTGAGTGTGCACTCGGCCTAGTAGGTCTAGATGAGCGTCCGTTCTAGCTTATGATAGGGCAGGAGCGTATCTCTACCAATACGGCTAACGATGCCTACCAGACGGGGCTTCTCTAATGGTCGCAGGAACATATCTACCTTGCGAGCCAGCCGCCTCGGAGGATACTACGCGCATGGCAGGGATGGAGAGTCGTGCTTGCCCTAGCATCCCGCGCACATTATCAGCACTTGACCTAGACTGTTGTCGTATTTGAAGGCATATCACGGTGGCGCCCTGTATCGCTCGGACCAGGATAGGACTACTCCAGCTGTGGGACGATGGCTATGCAGACACGCTGGAACTAGGAATCCAGAAGAGCAACTCAAATGAAGCAGACGAGGTTGATAAGGCGGAGGTATTACGCAGTGAGATATCATGAGCCGTTGCAAGTAGAAGTTTCCGAATTCTTTACGAAATCACGCCTGATCTAATTGCCGCGATGGTGCTTCGAAGGCCTGGCGGCTGGACAGAGCCAGACTGCTTCCACTTTTGCCTCAGCTGAATAACCCTCGCAGGGTAGAGTCGTGCGAGGTCAACTATGTAGTACAAAGCCTTAATGACTTTGCGCCAGACATGGTGAAGGCTCGGCTTCAAGACGGCATCACCTGCCCCAACAGCAATAGCACGTGATGCGTACCATTGCTTGACCGAAGTCGGCGGGCTCAGCCTTGACCGCCCACTGTTAGGCAGAAAGTGCACTTCAGAAGGGAGCGAGAGGACACATTTACGTCCACTTGGAAAGAGCCTCACTTTGGGCATGCAGCCTTGTCGACGCATTGCTCAACTTCGTTCATGCCTGTGCTCAACCTGATCTGGAGACCCGCGAGGCCTTGGGCAGCGACGCTTGGCCTACATGCCCTTATACCCCGCTAGTCCCGAAGCTGCCCACGACATTCTGGACGAGCGATCACGAATGAGACTAAAAAATGCTAGAACGCAAAGGACAGTCTGTATTAACTGTGAATTCTCTTGCTGGACAGGAGTAAGCGCTGTCATAATTCCAAGAGTTTGCATGAAAGATTACGGACATAGCGTCGTCACGGAATTGTCGAACAAAGCCCTATCAGGTTGCCAAAGCTAGTAGTGTCGGTGAGCTGCTCGTCCAACCACACAACTTTTGCGGCAGTCTCCTAGAGTCTAATTCGCGGGTACTCCTCCGACCTCGGATTTACGCCCGTAGACATAGCGTAGCCTCAAGTACCCGTGGACAGACTTGTCCCGCAAGGCCTTGCGCATGTCCATAAGAAAGACTTGGTACTCGTCCTCCGGCCAATGCAAGATCTCATGCCACACCTGCAATGTGTACCCTGGCAAGTGTTAAATCATGGCGCAAGAGCAGTGCAGCGGTCGAGTACCAGAAGAACGCTACCGCCGAGAGCACGAACGGTGCTCACCTTGAAGGTCATTCTGCATCGCCAATTTGAGGAACTGCCCGACTTCACTCATCTTGGGGTCTCGAGGCCACCCACCGACGGGGACATGTACAATTCCTTGTCAGAATCTTGGTGCAGTATATGCGTCATCGGGAAAGATCATACCTTATAAGTCACCTGCTGAAGACCCTCGAACCCGGCCGCCTCCATTCCTTTCATCTGCAGATCGTCCTCGACGACACAGAAGCTGACGCCATACTTCCCTGCTTCCCGGAACAAGGCGTTCCATTTCTGTATCGCGTAGCCCTCAATAGTACCGTCGTCACTAAAAAATATAGGATCGATCTCGCAGGACTCTACCCAGCCGCCGGGCTTACAGCACCGATACGCCTCCCTAAAGAGAGCGCTCCAGTCGGCAGTGCCGACGAGCAGCCGGATATGAACGAAGCCGAAGGTATCGTCTTGCCAAGTCCAGGTGTGCGTTGCGTCCTCGAGTTCGAATTTGAGGTTCGGGGGAACCCAGCTCGGCTGGATGGGGGATAGGTCCGTGCCAATGACCTCCGCGTTTGTGAATTCATCGGCAAAGTCACTGGAAATTTATTAGGGGTTCGCTTATACCCGTTCACAATCAAGGTCCGTTACATGGCCCATATTCCTAATCGCAAGTCAGAATACCATCCCACGATTCGCCAGTACTAGGCTCACCTGTGCCCGTCCCTATATCGATGACTTTCTGGAGAATGTTAGCGACAGAAAATCCTCTATTATCGACAGAAGCGGTGTTCTGACCTCGACATTCTTATCAACGGGCGCAAGGAAGAGCTTGCCATCAAGAAGGAGAGTACAATAATGGTGTCTGGTGAAGCATCAGTAACGCAGAGTCTGAGCACCATAGACCGCCATGGCTTACGTGATGTCGACGGATTCAGCCTGTTGTTCGTCATTTGGGGTGAAGTATTGAAACTCATATTTTTCGCTGTGAAACGAACGGCCGTAAATGGTCCGGTATTGGAGGACGCTCGACGTGACAGATGCAGTCGAGCTCGCACTGCCGAAATCTATCAGCGTTCTTGTATGACGCTGCGATCTCGGACGGACTGACGTATCCTCAACAGCAATAGCCGAGTCGGTCTCATTGCCGTCCTACGAGTAAAAAGCGTCAGCCCGCAATGCACTTGAAGTCGATCGCAGCTGTGTAGGACACCAGCATCATAGCCCCGTGCTGTGCTTACCTCTGGTAACGGAGCAGGAATCAGTTCCGGCTGAGGAGGGTGGGCCGGCAAAGCTGGCTGATCCGCCATCGTTGGAAGTGATCAAGTATGGTACAACTTGAAGCTTTGGACTCGTGGGGGGACCCCGCCGCTCCAAGACGAAGGGGGACTTTATACAGAAACTCTGGAGCCCCACCTGCAAGTGGGGACGATAAGCAAACCAAGTTTCGGGTCTGAGCAGCCTGCAGAAGAGGCGATGCTCAAACGGGCAGTTTCACCGTACTCAGACTTGGCGATTGTTAGTGCGGACAAGCGGTATGGCGTTCACCGGGCCGTCCTGTGCCTGCCCACGTTGGCCCAATGCAGGCATCGGGAATCTGTGGGATTCATACACTGGGAGCCCCAGGACGTGAGGGTTGTTGGATTTGTACATGGGTCATTGGGACAGAGAACCAGCCTGTGTCGTTATGTAGATCGGAACTTGCGTCGATGGCTATCACGGTCAGCGGACAAGGCGTGGGCTCTCGTTCCCAGAGGGGGCAGAGAGAAATATGGATTGGATCAGAATGCACGGGACAAAGGAAGTCCGTGTGTCGCAAAGAGGGACAAGAAAGTTGCATGGCCGCCGGACGGTCAGTTCGGCCAGCGTTCCGTCGGGACATGAAGCCTCGGCGCATCCCGTCGGAGCCGTGGGCTTCTTGTGATCGCGTTGAAGTTTTTGTGGTGTTAGGTTTTGTTCCCAATGCTCGTCCCCTTTCTCCTCCACGGGAAACACGGAATCCTCGGGCCCGTAAAATCCAGAGAGAGCCTGATATGTCGAATCACCTCTCCCACGACTTTCAATTCGGATGGTGAGAGTTCGAGACGCTCAAGTGGCTCTGGATGGTCTACATGATCACCGTGATCGACAGGGTCGTTGACCGCCAGCGAAGACGGCACGCCCCGCGTTAGCGCCTCCGCTCGCTGAGGAAGTGTTCATGTGGGGCTCGGCACATCGTGCTGCCCATCGCCTTCGACGCCCAACTCACGAGTACACCCAACGGAATGGAAAGTACTCCCCTGCCGTGCGTCACCAGCGCCATCAAAACAGCTTTCTTGAACGATCGGGAGCCCAAACAAAGCCCACCACATGCAGCTTTCAACTCCACTGCACGATAACGGTGTGGAATGCAGCCGTGAAGTACACGTCATACTCTCATCGCAATCGCGTCTCTTATCAACGAGATTCCTCGTCGAAGCTATACCTGCGACAAACGCTTCGAATTGTCTGAAGGCGATCTAGGTAAATATGGCATCTCACGTCGCAGGTGCGGATCACCAGAATGTGCCGACCTGTACTTGTGACTGTCTCTTTATGTGCGTGGCTAGCCGTGGAATAAATCTAAGTCCGCGGGCCGCTCCTGCTCTCTCGGCTGCCTTGCCCATCCCCGGACTGGAGAACCGCCCCCATCGCCCTGCCCCACCTTGACAACACGCCGCCGCGTCACCCGTCACGATCTCGCACTGACAGCCTCGCGCAGACTGGTCATCTTTCGGCTCGATCCTAATGGGCTGAATATCATCTTGTGGGCTAGTAGACGGATAATTGGTAAATATAACATCGTAAAATAATCAGGGAAAGTGGACTGGTCGCCGCACATGTCTTCAGTCATTAAATCCTGGAAGAGCTTATTCTAGTCCGGGAGTCCGCCCTGTTTACCGTCCTCTGGGTAGATAAAACCCTATCTCAGCAACAGGGCCCTGCACAGCACTGTGCTGGCGGCCAGCGAGGCGCAGCAGCAGCAGCAGCAGCAACCTCCCCTAAAATGGTTCGCCTTCTGGCGAACCACTACGTACATTATTAAAGGACGCAGACCGGAGACTTACTAAAACTTTCCATCCATCTTTCTATCACTTCCATCATTCTATTCACCGCCTGGCACACCATTTATGTTTTAGGTCATTTCTGCCATCAAAGCCCTGTTCCTACACCACTTATCCACCACATCCCGCATCAGTTGACAAGATCTTGCCACTGTGATGGACCAGACGGTAGTCTACTGGCCTAACGCATGTTCTCGCTATCAGTTCTAACGCACCTCCGTTACAGGCACTCATTCCGTCCTTTTCGAACAATCTGAAGCTGTCGATAGAAAAACTCAGAATTGCAATGGGTGGTCGAAACCCGAGGTGACGAATTGAAAGAAAACCAAGACTTAATGAAGCTAGCGGATGGAGCACTTGGCAATATCTATGACGCAGCCCGTACTCTCAATGGAGGACAGGGGGAAGAGAACTACTATGGTGGTATGGGTAAGTTTTGATGTGGCGCATGTACTGTACATTATTTTATGCGGAGAGCTCAGATCAGCCAGGGTGTATGGAAGTTGCCGTGTACATGCCCCACCGTTAAACCTTTTGCTCCCTACCGCAGTACAGCATTGAGAGCATACTTTCCACATTGGAAGACATGGAAAGATATGTCACAGAGAACGAGGGAGAGGCTTTCACTGCCGATGATAGTTTCATTGGCTTTCTAGAGACCATTCAGCTCGAAAGTGCTCGGCTTCTTAACTGTCTCCCAGAGAGTTAGAACAAGGCGAGGAACTAGATACGCATGTAATATGCTCTATAGGCCCTCAACACTCGAATCACTGAACAGCAAGACCCGCCGTAGCCTCTCGATCGCTGCAAGCCTTGTGTCATGTTCGTCGTCGCCTCCTTCTCCGCGACCCCTGCGACCCCTAGCTACCATCAGCCTCTGGCTCCTGTCGGGGACGACGTCTCGCGTATCAGTTCGAACTGGCCCCCCGCCCCAATGATGTCCTGCCGCTAATCCTCAGAAGCGGTGTGCTCCTTTTAGAAGATGAAGAAGGATACATGCTACAGCCACAGGTGTCTTTGCCTTGTAGTGACATAGACATCAGACAATCTCGTGAACAGAACTAGTTGAGAAACACCTCAAACAGAGGCAGCCGACCAATGTTACCTCCAGATCTCACTCCGGTGAAGGAGATGGCGAATGAGATGACCTCTTCCGAGAGAACATGGGCATATCCGCCCAAGAGGATCCCGCACTAGTATAGAGACCATGCATCGCGTCTGGAAGGCGGACACACATGGTGCAAATCGCGAAGCCCTAGCAGGACGCGGCCGAGGCCGGTCCAGCGAATACGGCGATGGACGTCAGTCGGCCCAGCCTCAACAGGGGCACGTCGCACGAGCCGCTTCTCCCAGCATTGCAGTGCCCCTTCGCATGCGCGAGTGGCTTCCCCGAAGAACACTCCACAAATACATCCCAGGCGCAAAGCCAGGAAGTTGCCTTCGCGAAGCACAGGGTTCAAGCGTCGCGGTCTCAGGTTGCGTCCAAGATTCGGACCGCGGGGGCAATTCGTCTGTGACAAGACATCTGCTGTTTAGCGGTGGCTGGTGAAACGATGTTGATGTCATTGGCTAAAGCTAGCTACCATGTACCAAACTTCTTGTTTCTTTCCATCATTGCTTTTGTTAAAACAATACACGCTTCTCATACCCGAGACTTGGGTAGGCGTGTTGCTCGTTGTGCGTGTTGTTCCTTTAGCTCTAGCTAAGCAAACATCTCCTATAATGGTGGTCGTATGTAAAAGATTAAGCCATGGTCCCTAGAGAATGCGTCAAACGCTATTCAACGTAGAGGCTAGCCTATGCATGGGCCGGCGTGTGGTTCTTGAAGCACACTTCCTCCAGTCGCGGAGGCGCATGCGTTTCGCGTGCTCAGAGGCGGTTGATGACGACTTGTCGCCGTGGTGGGCGTCATCGGCTTTATCGTCTACTTCGATGTGCGACTGCGACCGGCGGCGTCGTGTCTGGAAGGGGAGGTCGGAATGATGATGGTCGGCAAAAGGAGGTGAGCCTCGCGTTTTATGTCCTTATTCCGAGTCGTCGGCCTTATTTGTCTATATTCGAAGCGTGATGACGATGGAGGAAATGAGGGTGTCACTGCCCGTGGCTGGATACAAGAGCGTCGAAGTTGAATTCTGCAGGTAGAAAGAGGGCGGTCTAACCAACAGGGCATGGCGTCTAATCGGATTGAGCTAATGAAAATTTGTTGTGACAGACCGATATTATGAGCTATAGCTTCCTCATTATACCCCGCCAGCACCATGCGGGGTAAGAGAGAGAATTCATACATTCTGGTCATCATTTCAATCTTTGATGGAGAAACGCTCTCGTCGAGAAGGATCATAATCTCACAGCCTGTGCTGTTTGCCATGGATGTTTCGCGAACTTACGCGATGCTGGTTCGATCACGGCGGGCTTCATGTCTGTTGACGGCGCAGCTACGCCCAACGAGACCGAAGCATTGCGGCACTTGGAGATCCTTCGGCGATAGACGAATGGCTGCATTAGGTTCACGAGATCCGCAGGAGCAAGTAGATAGGGTTTATTTCAATAGAAAAACGTCTATATCGATAATTTACCCGTTTTAGCTCTCGATTTTCAGATATTTCTCCGTCTCCCATATATTTGCTCCACCCTAGAACGAGGCGCCCTTGTCCGAGGGCACGAGTCGATCGAGGACATCAACATCGACTTGCTCGCCGGGCGTCTCGGCCACTCGACGCGGTCGCTCCATCTCAAACCACCCTCTAATCTACTGCACCTCTTGCTTGACGCGGATAATTGCCGTAGACGGAGCCTCGTCGACATATGAGGCATCGTTCAAATTAATCGTGACTGTTCAGATTCGAGATTCCATATCCATGAAGCGGCGCACCTCGGGATGCCCACTGTCATAGTACAGTTTCAGCCGCTCGCCCAGCCACTTCTTAGCCTCCTCGTACCGCTCGTCGGTCCAGTAGTACTTTTAGCTTTGCGCAGCGCCACTCGTGGACAACTCGTCGATCTCCTCCCTGCTCTGCTCGTATGTCTCCGCTGCAGGGAGACTCCTCGCCGCTTCTATAGCGCATAGCCGAGCTTGGAAGGGATCGCATGAAAAGTCCGGATAGTCCATGACTCTCATGTACGCCCACACCTTGCCGGACACCGAGTTGTGCAGAAAAGTCATAGCCTGCTTTCTCCGAAGTTTGGCCAGCAGACCGCCGGTAGTGCTCGGATCAAACTTCTTCATAGCCTCGTCGAAGCAACGGTCAAAAAGGACGTCATGGCAACCCGCTAGTTCCGCCATCTTTTCTAGGTGTACTGACCACGACTGAATGTCTTCTGGTCCAGCCAACCGCGTCACGGGGCTAGACAAGAAAGCGTCGGAAACACATTCAAACGGAAGAAGAGTCATGATGAAGGCACACTCGACAAGCAGCTATATGGGAGGATGACGGCACTCAAAAACAGTTGACTTGTGAAGAGGAGTGGCCCCATATTTATAGAACCACAGACATGGAGTCAAGATCTGGTTACCTCGGTCAGCCGCCGGGTCAGCATCTTCCGCGACAAGCCCTAAAGGCCCACAAAGTGGGGACGAGGGTCGTAGCACACTAGATAGTATCGAGGATGACGGCCCCGAGTTGGGGAGCTGACGCTGACTCGAGCCTCAACTCTAGCAGTGATGGGTACGCCCCCTGTCGAGTTGGACGCTCATTGTTGACCACGAGTGGCCATACGGAGGTCCCAGGGACCGCCGCACAACGATGGGCTTCTCTTCACGTGACAAGGTGTCGCGGTTTTCGTCTTGGTGCACCTTGATCGGCTAGGTAACCATGGCTGTGCTTCGTCTTCGCTTACCGCCTCACGGTCACAGTATTGGGCGGATGTAGCGAATGGGCTGGAGCCTTGTCAGCGCCGATAACGTGTACAGTACCTAACGCCGAACTAGGAGAAACTTACTTTCGTCAGCAGAGAGTTTATCAGCAAAAATCAAAACGGTTTGACAACGTCATCAGTGGCCTGCGCTGCAGCAAGCCTGGATGTCATGAGCAGCCAGAGCAAGACGCGGGCTCATTGCTGGCCGTCAGCGCCGGCAGAATATTCAGGCAGCCTAGCCACGCTCACCTCAGTCAGACCCATGTGTCTCACTGAGCAGTAGCACTCTTTATCACGTCTCGCCGCGTACAGGAGCAGCGCAGCATCTGGATCACATGCGCAGGCCTTGATACCGTTAGGATTGCTAGGCCGATTCTCTACGCTAAAAGTTGAACATTACCGCTCTCTGGTCATCCGAGTAGTAGGTAGGCAGGACGTACATGGAAAGAGGTCCGACTCCACCACGTACTGTCAACCAATTGTTGCAGCTCGGCGTGAACAACGGCTTTGCAGCACAGAACATTTCATCTATGCTCCCGAAGTTCTTCATGACCACATTCCCGGCCTGCTATTGTGCGATGCTGGTATGCGACGCTGGAGCGACATGTTGGATCCCGTATCTCTGCCGACGTATTGCGACCGCGCATGGTAGCTCGCACATACCACAGGTAGCAGCCCCGCTGAATGAGATGTAGACGACTCCTTTGGACGAGTCAAGCTGTATGACCCCGACGGTGACCCGCTGGTAGCATTCCAGCGGGTGGACGTTCCCCTTGAGGATCAGGTCCTCGATGCTGTCGTCGTCCCTACGCTATCGCCGTCGCAGGCGCCGAGGAGCTCTACGTTAGTGGCTTTGGTGCCGGAGCAGAACGCTTCGTCTTCGTCGTCAAGAGGTCGTCGTCTCAAGACGACGATGACCCGGTGCTGTAGTCATCGTCGGTCAAGTGGTCGGAGTGCGCCATGCTGGGCATGAATCCTGGAGACTAATAGTGACGAAAAGGGGCAGATAGCGACAGCCGCTGCGAGACGCGAGCTGGCGCGATAAAGACGGACGGAAGAAGAAAGAGGGAGCTCGCTCTCCCGTCCAGCGGGGACAGACCTTAAGAGTCAACGAGGGAGCCATTTTCGGCGCCCTTCACTAGTGGTGCAAGATCTATGAAAGAGAACCGAGACCTGCATAGAGTCAGCAATCGGAGTTATGCATCTCCTGCATGCCTCCCTGTGCTGAACACCATGCAGATGTGTGCTACTTCACTTATCATCAAGGCGTGCCCTCTTCCCTGACAGATCGAAAATTATTTCCGCAGGACACGGTGCGAGGATGCGCTGATCCGAGGACTTTGCGATGGCTGCTGTAGGCCGGTTCATATAGCTCGGCGGCCTCTGCCGTCCGCTTTCCGTCGCGGAGGAGATAGGCGAGATTGCTGATACTGGCGAGAGTATATCGATGATTTGGGCCGAACACTCTCTCCAGCCCCAGGATTACTCGTCGCAACAACTGCTCTGCCTCGTCGTACTTGCCCTGTACAAGTAGCATGGACGCGAGATTGTTGGCACTCGCCAGCATGTGCGGATAGTCCTCGCCCAACACTTTCTCCCTTGCGTGGAGTGCTTGTCGTTGCATCTGTACAGCAGTTCCGCACATATCCCGGTCCACAGCAGGCCGCAAGGTTGCTTGCGCTCATCAGCGTGTGGATGTTCGCATCCGAGAGTCTTCTCTCTTTCACCGAGCACCGGCCGGTGCAACCGCTGACTCGCTACGTTTGCCCTGCTCCGATAACACCTGCGCAAGATTGTTAATGCCCGTCAGTGTGTCTGGATGTCCCACACCGAGCACCTGCTCCCTGGCGTCCACGACAGCTCTCAGCATTGCTTCCACCTCGATGTATCGGCCGCTCATCCCCCGGCACCATGCAGCGTTCGTGAGCAGGACCGCCCATCTCATGGTATCCGCGCTATCCCTCGGGATTGTACCGATGATGTTTTCGACATGCGCATCGAGTGTCCGGTACATATTCCAGTCCTCGCATTCCGCTGTTGGGTAAAGCAGCGATTGCGTCGCCAATACGCCACTCTCCGCGGCACTCTCCACCAGCGAGTAGCGGCGCAAAATCTCGATGTCCTCGTCGAAGTCGTGTCCCCCAGCCTCACATCGATGCGAACGAAGGACCGACTCGGGAACGCTGTTCAGGAGGAAGAAGCTCATCAGGGAGAGCAGATCTGCCGCCGGTGGCCATTCGCGTCGGACCTGCTCGTAGGTGATATGCCATGTCGCCACGATTGTGTTCGACGAACTATCGTCCGCGGCTCAGTCTAAGCCGTGAGGACGGCCCGAGTGAAAGACCTTGATGTCATCGGCATTGTCGAGAACCATCATCCGGTCGCGTACCAGCCCGAGCGTGTCGGTATTGCGATCAGCATGCTGCGGTAGTCGAAGCTGGGCTGCTGTTGTGTCCCGGTAGGCCGTCTCGATACGGTTCTTTCTGCTTGCAGGCACCCAGGAAATTGGTACTACAGGATCTCGTCCGCATACTGTACGGCGAGCTGGGTTTCACTGGTGTCGTCAGCGCGGTCTGAAAAGTCTGACGCGGAGTGGCAGGTACAGATACCATATGCCGCCTCGACCCACAACCACCGCACGACTGTTCTACTGCAGGCGTACTTCAAAATGGGTGAGAAGAACCTAGTCACATGATTGCGTGCCTGAGTACACAACACTGTTAGCCTCAACGTACTTGGCTCCCTATCCACGCCGCGATGTCCGGTCGCTCCACGAAGTTGGGGTCACGCAGGATCGGAATGATCAGTCTCGACTGCGGGAATAGCATCTGGTTATAGAGGTGGAGCTGATTGCCCCGCCAGCTGACGCGTTGGCACTCCGGAAAGCTGGACTGCTGGTTGCTGGTCGACAGCTTTGTACGGAAGGCTTTCCGAACGCCATCCCACTGGGTGCAGGGCACGCCCGGATCGTGGAAAACCGGACCACGGAGGCGTCCTCCTATTTGCGGTTCTAGGCTTATCTCGAACTGTGATTTGCTCTTCTGCAAGTTAGGCGCTGCCCCACTTCCCGCACGTGCTTTGAACATGTCCGCCACTGGATTTCCCCGCAGAGTAATAAATGTCAGCTTGTCAAGAGTCGAGATAACGTACCGTTTGAGTTAATTCTAAAGCTCGAAATAAGAGGAGCAATATCCTTGACCTGAAGTTGTGATCCAAATATTACCCTGGGGGAGGTGTATGTGCCAAGACTTAGCGCCTCTGCCCAACCGTGACGTGGTGCTCAGCCACAAGCCCGTTTACCTCTCCACGTCTCAAAGTAAGTACACTTCGCAATCGGCCAAGGCCACCTTGCTGCCACCGTTGTCGGCATCCATCAGGATGTCGAAAGAGAAACGCAAGGCGAGCGGAGAGACGCCTTCGCCAATGGCCTCGAAACGACCCAAGCAGGATACCCTGCCCGAATCTGAGAAGGAACCTAAGCCTATCATATCTCTCTCTGAGAAGGTAATTGCGACAGTACACCCCGTCGTTGCTGAGCAGTGGACTTGGAGATCGCTAACCTGCACCCCAAGCCCGTCGTCGTAGAAGAGCTCAATGGTGACATCGAGTTCCGCGTCGTTAACAACGACAACGAGCGCGAGAGCCTGATCATCTTGACGGGCCTGAAGTGCATTTTCCAGAAACAGCTGCCCGAGATGCCCAAGCACTACATCGCTCGGCTTGTCTACGACCGGACGCATTTATCCATCGCAATCGTCAAGAAGCCACCGAGGTGGTGGGCGGCATTACATGCCGGCCCGTCAAGGGACGGCGCTTCGCCGAGATTGTCTTCTGCGCCGTCTCATCGGACCAGCAGGTCAAGGGGTACGGTGCCCACATGATGTCGCACCTGAAGGACTACGTCAAGGCGACGTCGGACGTGATGCACTTCCTGACGTATGCAGACAATTATGCCATCGGCTTCTTCAAGAAACAGGGCTTCACCAAGGATATCACACTGCACAGGAGCGTGTGGGGTGGCTACATCAAGGACTATGAGGGCGGCACCATCATGCAGTGCAGCATGTTGCCACGTATCCGCTACCTCGAAACGCACCGCATGCTGCTGAAGCAGAAGGAGTGCGTGCACGCCAAGATCCGCGCCTTCTCCACGTCGCATATCGTCCACCAGCCCCCCAAGCAGTGGAAGGATGGCGTGACGCCGATTGACCCCCTGTCCATCGAGACGATCCGGGCTTCGGGGTGGTCCCCCGACATGGACGAGCTTGCGCGCCAGCCACGCCATGGGCCCAGTTACAACCTGCTGCTGCACCTGCTCAACGACATGCAGACCCACGCGTCATCGTGGCCGTTCCTCATACCTGTCAATACGGACGACGTCGCCAACTACCATGACATAATTAAGGAGCCCATGGACCTCACTACCATGGAGTCCAAGCTCGAGGCCGACCAGTATCCCACACCTGAGGAGTTCATCAAGGACGCCAAGCTCATCTTCGATAACTGCCGCCGCTACAACTCCGAGAACACGCCCTACGCCAAGAGCGCCAACAGACTCGAGAAGTACATGTGGCAGCAGATCAAGGCCGTACCCGAGTTGTCGTATCTCGAGCCTTAGCACTGAATCATGTGCCGTTGCGGATTTCGGAAGACCTGGGGGACTGCGAGTGAGTTGACTTTGGTGTGGGGAGTTGTTATACGCGACACAGCGGTACACGGCCGACATGAGGTGCCAATGACCTTTACCGTCACGCTCCTATGGTAGGAGCAAGAACAGAGCAGACCCATACTATGTCGAGCTAGCGGTCATAATGACGGCGCTGAGCTCCATACATGCTCGCATCCAGGATCAACAGGGATGGCCCGACTAAACGGCTACCTGCACCGCGTATGGGCGTCGAATTGGGTGCATGCGAATGCGGTTCCTACCAATGTGTGCAGTCAATTAGCTGCTCTTGCCGCTGCGACGTCAACTAGTAGTGGATGGCGCAGTTCCAGCCATGCTCCGCCTGGCCGGTTTCGAAGCATCACTTCACCTCATTGAGGCAGTCGAGAACTTCGGCTAACGCGGGAGTATTGCCGAGGGTGTCCCGCTCCCCAGGGTTAGAAAAGACGAAGTCTGGAAATGGCTCCATATTAGCCTGGTCCCTGATCTCGGCCTGGAACAGTCAAGCAAATCACCCACCAGTGCATCGAGCGCTTGCCGCCTAGTGATTGGTACCACGATGGCCACGATGACCATGACTTGGAAGGACTAGATGTCCTGGACAACAGAGGCGCGCTAGTTAGGAAGAGCAAGGTGGCCATGGACAGATACTGGGCAGTTGCCTATGAACTGTTCGGCCGTGACCCCAAGGACGTCTCGCTCCTGTCCGGGCTACACGATATACGGTATGAAGCTCGCCTTTAGGCCGCACCAGCTCGTCACTGTCTCCTTCCGCGCGGCTCCGGTACGCCGAGAGAGAGGCGTGCAGGTCTGCCTCCGCATTAACGACATGGACTCGGCAAGCCGTGCATGACGTACGCCTCCATCATCCTGCAAATCCAGATGGTGCGTCGGGGAGGTGAGGTGAATGCCGAGCGCGCAGAGGACAACTGCAAACAACATCTCCAGCGGGGCACGTCGGAGCGGCTCCTCCGAACGCGACATGCTCGTCAGAGTGCGAGTCTTAGTGGTGCTGCATCGACAGAGGATGGACGGCGCGCGTCGTCGGCGACCTCACCCACGGTCCCACGATGGTTCGTGTCGCCCAGCTTCGTCGGCAACTGGATGCGGAAGCTGGACAAGTTCGTGGACCTCGAGAAGATGGGGATGAAGATCGTCCTCGTGGCAGCGCCCGAATAGAGCGACCGGCAACAAAGAATTTGTCAGCCATCATTATGTACCGTATGATGACACCGTGTGCAGAAGCTACTCAAGACCACGAACTGGGAGCTCAATGACCTAGACGACGATGGTCCCTGTCGAGTCCACGCGTCTCGAGGGCGTCCCGGGCTAAGAGGGGTACGGGTTGCTGGCGGCACCTACCCCGAAGTTGCACAGCAAGACTGAGGACTGGGTAGATAGCGTGGCCTGCGACATGTGTGAGAACGGAGTGGACGTGGTTGAGTTACCCTGCACGATCGCGAGCATATAATTACATGGACTAGGTCCAGTTGATCAAGGGGCATGACAGCATCCCGAGGACCTGGCTTCGCAACTTAGTGTCGGCAACCTAGAATCCTGGATCCGGGTTACAGTTACCGGGCTGGACAGGCAACCTTTTCCCATCCCCAGGACCCGGCTCCTGTTGACGTGATAGGGTCGATCTTACTCGGAGACGAAATTCAAGCTCACTAAAATCCATTTTTCCGTCTTCGGGGGCGAGCTCGCGCCGCCCTACCTGAGCTGGTCCCTGAGCAGGTCCCTGAGCAAGCTGGGGCGCCGACTTAGCCAGGCTGAGCTTTGAGCCAATGTTATGGACGGGCCCGACACTGGGTTCGTACGCCCTGGAACTGCACCTGCGAGGCCCCGAACCTGGGCCAGCGGCCCTCTTTTGGGTCTCGGCTTTCCGCACGTCTAAAATCTGGTCCTGGCTTGCGCATTATGCAATTCACTAAACATGACTTCGCCCAATGTCTCATGCCGCTAATAAAGGTCTCCCTTGCCAATTAGCGGTAGTTAGGATTGAAACCGAGAGCAACCCAAATTGTGGTGCCGATGCTATATCTGTGAGGCTGCATAGGGAAGGGACTTGCGCTTTTCGCTAGCCTGAAATTGACTCGAGGCTACGCAAGGACGGGTGATAGCGTCCTACAAATCATTTTCTGTGCGAGAAACGGAACTTGACGACCTAAACACGTAGGCAACCAGGAGATAACTAATCTGCCTAGAGGAGGCTCTCTTGGCCCCAAATCCTCCTTCGTCTCAAGAATAAGACTTCTAAAGAAAGATTTGAGCCAAGGAAGCTCCAGTTGGGAATCAGCTGGGATTGGCTAGGCGGAGGTTCTTACTGTAAGTACTAAGAAAGCGCGACACGGGGTGACATCGTCTTGTCCAGTTCCACAATGCCCTAGCTAATAGTTTACAGAAACGGGAATCATTGTTAGCACAGGCGGGAACTGGCCATATGTCTTGAAGCAGAGATTGAGACCCAAGAGGGAGGAACGGAGGGACGAACGGACCTAGGAGGTACTAGTCCTGACAGGGAGCCGTCAGGAGGAATTAGCGTGCCTAGAGCTGATGTGGTGGAGCCTGCAGTGGATCGAGTATGGCTTCAGAGAGACATAGGAAGAGAGTCTAATATATGGGTTAGGAAACGCATATTTTTTGGTAGGACTGTCAGAGGACGGAAATGCGGGAAGGAACCTGTCTCATGAGCCTGGAATGGCACAACTCGGCGTACGCATGATGAGTGGTGGATGCCTGTGAAGCTCGTCTGTAGAGACAGTGGCAAGAATCAACTGAACGTACTGTGGCTATATCAGCTATGCCGCATGCGTACCAAGAGCAAGAGTGGTATTGGACACGCCCCTTGAGCCAATGTGGTGCTTGGCGGGATACCATCCGGAGGATACCTACGAAAGAGCCATCCTTGGCCCATAATTGGCCGTGTGAACCATCGTCAGCAATGTAATATCTACACAGGGGATAACCCTCTCCCCGTCCCTTCCATAGACTTTGGCTTTATCAGGTACAATCTCATAGCGTGTCGCTCCCCGGGTGGCGCGCGTGGCCATGAGTGCGAGATGTGTCTGTGAGCTAGGTGCATCAGTATATAAGGGAGCAGTCCTGCGTACTTTCACGGGCGGTCAGCCAGTCGACTCGCATGCTCTATGCGAGTCCTGAATTGTCATCCTGCTCTCTTCATCCTCTCTATCCGCTCAACGCGGAACACGCTCAAAAGATGTACTTCCTTCTTTGCTTCCTCCTGGTGCCTGTCTTGTTGGCGATAGGAGCATGGCCAATACCAATCGCAAGCAGATAAGCCGACAGTACGAAGCCTGTACGGTGAGTTGAAAGCCTGATGAGAGCTGCAGAGGTCTCGCGGAGTCTTTCATTTGAAGGGATATCGAGAAATGTCTTGGTCTCTACAGCCATGAAGTATAACCGGCATGGTATTGCCTTGAGCTGGAGAAAGGAGAATGTGCGAGAATTCACTGGTTGCTAAAGTGTTTTCATGAGGCAAGATACGGGCCGTCACTAATTAGGTGGCCGAACGCATGCACAAGTACAACACTCAGGCTATTGGCAACTTTTACAGGTCTACATGTGACGAAATACCTATATTTAGATCCACGTGCAAGATTACTACCTCTGACTACTGGTGAAGACAGTTTTCAGGTCCCAGCATGCTACATGTCGCAGACTACTCGTATGTCGGGGGCCGGCCAGGCGGGGTCGCGTCGCCGCTCCTCCTCAATTTCCCTTCGAATAATACCGGCAATTCTGCGGAGCTCGCGCCGCTTGATGGAATGAGCAACCACTGGGTTCAGGTCTTCAAAGAAATATACTAGGCAGTCCACCGCGATAGTCATAGTCTCAAGTTTCGGGAAGTGCCGTATGAATCGGACTCCTTGAGAGACCGACGTCACGGCCCAGCATGGCAGCACTCCCCAGTTCATCGTTAGACGACGGAGATTTTGGAGCTGGTCCAGTTCTGAGGTCTGGATTATGACTGTGTTCGAGACTATTAGCTGGCTAAGGTATATTGATTTCGGATCGAGTCTTACAGGGGTGCGTAATGTAGATGTCGTCCTTTAACCAGTTTACGTAAACTCCGCCGTTCTTTTTGACGTTCAAATGTACCAACTGGTATTTCCAACTAGACGACTTAGACGAGTGATTACTTCTCGGCTCTCCGATGAACCACTCGCGTGCTTCTCGACAGACCTGTAGGAGGCTAGGCACCGGCCTTCTGAGTTCGTAGTGCTGTTTGTACATGTTCCAGATCCGGTGTACCCGCGTGCCTTCTGGTAGGGCGTATCTCCAGATCTGAAAGCGCAACTCGGCGGGTAGAAAAGTGAAGAGGTGAAACTCTGGAGGCGTACAAGTCTCGTCACTGCCATCGTCATCCAAGACCTGGGGCAACTCTGACAGAGCGAGTGAGTGGTCCCAGTTCGACGTAGGAGTGTATATAAGAATCATCGTAAAGTACTAGGGTCCGTGACGGAGTGGTGGCAGGCCACTTGCTGAAGAAGGTCCTGAAGAATTGGGAAGTGGATATGTTCAGAGATCTCTGTGAGAGTAAAGATGCGACGATGCCCGGGAAGCGGGACAGACCTGTATTTATGTATAAGCTCGTCAAGGAAGTTCCATTCGATCACAATGACTGACATGCGCCTTTCCACCTCGTGCAGATCATGGGTGTCTTGGGCTAGCCATGTAATGTAGAATAATGAACGCCAGATAGAGTCCTTCTGGTTCGGTTCAGGGGCAAATTGGCTTAATCGTGGACGTGATTGGTACACTGGCCAAGGCGGCCTACGCCGAGGATTATAGCGCGAAAAGAAGCTTTGCTGGCGTTACTTGCATTGACTCGGTGATTGCTAGGCAGAACTGGATGTAGAGTATGGTGGACCTAGACACGATTGCATGTGTACGCCACCGCCACCTGCAGAGTGTTGGAGATCAGACATCCTATACACACACCGTGATAGCATCGGCGGCCTGGGTTGCATTGTGAAACGTCGGTCATGGTGGACAGGGCGATCTCCCCCCTCTACAGTAGAGAGCAATCTCCTGAAATTGCAGCTCCAATGTCTGCTCCTGGGCTGGAGGGGCGACAACGCCTTGGAAACTGGCGGCGCCGTCGCATGTTCTGATTCAGTGGTTAAACGCGCATGAATGTACGCAAAAACAGCGTGAGTCTCAATACGATCACATGTGGGGGACAGCTTCTTGTCAATTGGCGGCAAGCTGGCATTGATGGTTAAGATGATCAATGACTGGGCCACGATGGCACTAGCTTAGTATTGAGGATGTAAGTACGAGCTGATGCTGCCCTGCGTACCAACTCGACGAAATCGCGCCACATACTCGACCAATAGTTTCCTAAGCCTATGGACAACCTCAATTCATTTCTTACTAGGCGTAGGAGGATAGCTCCTAAGATTGAACGCCACACTGCGTTTCGAGGCAGTGAGAAAAGGAAACATACTGTATAGCGTCCATGCTCACTGTGCACAAAGTGCGTGTATGGGCTGTTCTGTCATTATTCTACACCGCACTACATACTGCCAAAGAGGAGCATCAGAAAAGCGATGTCTTGTTAGCTAATTACATACCAAATTAAGAATCATCATTCGCCCATCCTGTTACTTTTATTTTCAGCGTTTCGAGGGTTTTCAGGTTAGCGGGAAGCAAAAAGAAGAACCCTTCATATGAACATGTAATGAAGTTGCTTCCAGCAAAATTCCCTTCTCCCAGATGCAGACATTCCAGTAGGTAACGACAATATTTTGCGGACCTCATGTAGTTTTCCACGGCATCGAGTACATAGACTGTCAACTGAGCGCTCTCCTTATTATCAACCACAATGCCGTAGCAGCCAGTGGTAGTGCCGGAATTGTTGCGGTCATAGTCTTTTAGATGGCAGATTGTGACTGTCCATAGCTCTAGCCCCCTCCTGTCGTGCAAGGAGCGTTCTCTGCAGAATATATACCCATCTACTACGTCGACAACCTTCCGTAATGTCTTTGCCAACTGTGCTGTGTAAAGGGCTTGTCTTTTAACTGTTTTCTTCGTTAACGTCGTCTTGACAAGTGGTAGGCGATGTCTGTATCTTGACGGCATTATGAGTCCGGTTAATTATATGTCTGATCGACTGGGTGCGGTATGAACAGCAGTAGTTAGCGAGTGAATTCCGGTAGTTTCTAGAGGTAAGGCATCAACGTTCTTTATGCTACCTAGACGGCTAGCCACCTCTTTCTAATAGATTTTGTGTGCTGACTACTCGTCATCGTTTGTTTCATCACTGCTGTCATCGGTCATCCGGTCATGTCTTTGGTTAGGGTCGAGGTACTTGCACGTAATCAATCCCCTGATCGAGCTAGAACGGAGCTGTCATCTAGCCAAGCATATGTCGTGCACATTCTGTAACTTTGTCCGAAAGACCTGTTCGCCGGTCGTCCCAACGCGTTCAGGTCACCGAGGCTCCCAGTCCGCAGGTTGCAGACGACAAGCTATGTGCTTTCTCTGGCAGTGGCTTTGAGGCTAGAAAGACCAGTTCCAGCAAACTTGGAGACTCTAGTTTGGGAATGGATGCTGAAAGTCGGGACTGGTCATGCTCGACGAGTAATTTGGATCCACCGCGGGTCTTTGGAGTGCGAGGTGTCAGCGGAACGGATTTTGTTTCCCGGAACATCCTCTGCATTGTTTCTCACACGGTGTGGCTGAACGCGGCTTTTGTATATGTCGACGCTGTCCCATCATCTTCTTCACATCCGGTCACTCGAGGAAAGAAGCAAGAGTCAAAGGGCTAGATTGTCGGACGGTGAAGCTATCAACGACATGGCGACGGCCGCAGACACGGATATTGATCATGTGGGGTCCGCGCGGGACATATCCGACAGAAATTGTAGCAACAATCACCGGCTGGTGCTTTGCTCAAGTATCTGGCCTATTTCGCCTCGTTTGGCCGATAGCTCTAATGAGCAGAACCAGGACGGAAACGCAGCCAAATCTTCTCCGCCAGGTCAGAATCTACTTACTGAACCATCACATTGCCGTCTCACGTCATCCTATCCGAAATGTTTTTGCTTCTAGGGTGAAAACGATTAGTGTATAGGAGGAAGCCACCTCAACGTTACATGACGAAGCCCACGTACGATCTACTTGATGGTCGCTCAAACATCTCCCTGAACTCACCCCAAGGGATCACGAGAATCTCGCCATCCACATGAGGCCCTTCAAGTACATACCCTCCTCCCTCTCGGCTAACGTGAACAGGCGTGGCGTCACCCTCCAACTGCACCTTCGCCAGTTCCAAATGTCCAGCTATTCGGATGACAGGCTCCAATCAGCAGGCTCAGCCCGTACGAGCATCTCCAGAATCCAGCTCGGCGATACCACTTGCAAAGCTCGCGCCCACGCCGACCCGCAGCATGACCTCCTCGAGAGCGATATACACCAACCTCGAACCTCCGGGGCTCGAGCGCGGCGCCCACAGTGGCACACTCTCCCCAGGAGCGCTAGTACGAAGAGACGAGACCAGCGAAATCGGGAGCGCAGAAGCCGTTAAGTAGCCCTGGGCTAACTGCAAATATTCTGAACTCAGGTGTTCCTTGACAGACTTGTCTTCCTTGCCCCCAAAGCCCAGACCAATGGCGGAGGAAGCCTAGACGGTGGCGATGCGGGCGAACTGAGCCCGGTACATTCGAGGTGCTTCCTGCCATGCGAGATGCTGTCTAAATCGTACCCGAACCAGTACTAGGAGGTGGTAGCCTCATTGGCAGGACATTAGAACGTCGAGTCTCCCCTGACCATGCTTCTGTCCGTGGAACGGCCCACATCAACCCAGGTGTCGGATATGACGTCTTAGGACAAGCGTTGCATTGTACTGACCGTTGTGCTAAACAGATGCTTCACCTCGCTGATGACGACTCATTGGTAGCTCGTGTCTCATGACTTGGACATCACCACTAGAATCGGGCACGCTGAGGGTTATGAGGCCGGGCGTCTCGCACATCATCGTCATCGCCGTTATAGCATCAAGGTTCGCCGATAGTTTCGCAGGGCACACCTGAGCTTATGAGCCAGCACAAAGTTCGGCCCTGACGGGGCAAGTGACGTCAGGCGACGGGGCCAGATCCACCTTTGGAGAGCTTCGTTTGTGGCTGCTTGGCTCGTGGTGAGGAGAGAAGAGCCGCAGGAGCTAAGCACCTGCACGGGCCTTCTTCTGCTCCGGGACCGCGCGCTGCCGGTTTTCAGCCGCATACACGTGCCAGACGCGTAAATCAACGTCCTCTCCTCACACTGCCTTTCAGGTCAAGCATCTCGGCGGGCGCCAGATGACTGGGTTGAAGATGTAATGCCAAGGCTATCATTTGGCCAGTGCATTCCTAATTCAGGGAAGCATCGAGGGACTGTGCAACGAATCCTGCACGTCAACATCAGTCCGTTACATTGCTATGCAACCAAGCAGCTGAAGCATCCGCGGTCTTGCAGCAGCTCTGTAGGGCTGTTGCTGAATATTCTATCAGTATGATTCGTGCCTCTACCGCTTGCGAAATTGAGAGACATCTACGGAGAGAATAACTTGTCGCCGTCCTAGCATTCCATGAATTGGGCGCCCTCTCCAGCTGTTTTAGTAGGTCTCTCGTTGATTGGTCCTATCACCAAGGCCATCTTTAGAGCCCGACAGCCACGCTTGGGTGCTGACACGCCCCAATGGCCAATGCTGACGTGCTGACACTACTCTAGCCACAGTTCAATCCTGACTACTGCCATGCTCCACTGCATTAGCCACTCCTAAATGCTGTGTATAGACCATCTAACAGATGAGCTATAGTGACAAAAGCTGTCCATGCCTAGTGGGCAACTCTTAGAGCTTAGCCTCACCATGTCTTTCTTCAGGAAGCCTCCGCCCACCATCGCCCTCGAACTTTGGCAAACCCATCACAAAGTCTTCTGATTCTTTCTCATTTATAATCGGCGCAGTGACATAGGCCGCGACTTCAGACTCGTCCAGTAACTGTGGGAGGAGCGGAAGCACGTTGCGAAGTGCTCTGGCTTGCCTATCAGCCGCCTTGGAGCGCGTAAGGCCGGCATTCTCATTGTACCAGCTCAGATCGCTTGCTATGCAGGATGTCTCAAAGAATTCCAGTATTGCATGGTCTAGACCCGAAGACTCGGCCGCTTCGTATGCCATCCGCTGGCCAACTGCTCCGACAAGTTGGCCGCACATAGGAAGGATATATCTGTCAAACTCACGGCCGCGGTGCCCGCCCGGAATTCCCGCGAGCTTTTCGCGCGCCTCTCCAAAGATTCCGTGTTCATATTTGGCGAGAAGGCCCTCTCGCTCTTTGGGAGCATGTAGCGCGTATCGATCCAGTAGAAGTTCAGAAGCGAGTCCTGGAAGACGCCTGTCAGACTATCCGCCGCATATCGGGGACTAATCACTCACGGATGCACAGGACTAGTGTATCGCCCTCAGCGATGGAATTCCCCTGAATTGTCAACGCCAGTTCGGCTATCTGATTGTGGTTGAACAATCCTTGCCATCCACAGCGGTGCACAAGCTCATCTAACGTCTTCACAGAGCGCATGACGAGCGTCTTGAACACGGTCGCCAGCCCGTGACGCACACGCTGATCGAGCGAACGATTCATAAATTCACCAATGGTCCATCTTGCATACACGTCGAGAACCTTGGAGAAGACAAGCCCTCTAATGATGGGCTCCTGTTGGGTGCTGAATGAGAAGATCGGCACGCGCTTTCCAGCACTGGTGTCCTCGACATGTCTCTGTTGGCTGTATCGTGCGGCGATATAGCTGCCGACTTTCAGTGCCGAGACGCCCATGATGGACAGCGAAAGAGTGCCGACAGATACGCGCCAGATCTGCTTCAAGAAGTCGGACCGAATGTTATCCGGCGGCGACGCAGAACCGAGCAGTGCTCCGCGCGGGAGGCGGACGTGGTCGAAGCTTGTGATTGAGTGGTCGAGGGGTTTCGTGCCCGGACGTATGGGGAGGGCACGGGATGTGACACCCGGGCGCATTCCGACTGCATCGTTAAGCCATACGAGGAACGGTCTGACGCCGACGTCGTCGCCATCGATCATGAGTCGAGCAAAGACGACGGCCACGCGGGGCACTCCCGCCTCGGGGGTCGTCGGAGGCATGGCCTTAGCGGCCGCGAGCGTCGGGGTGTGCAGATCGAACGAACCATCGGAGCACATATGGGCTGTAGTCTCCAGGTTGCGCGCATCGAGGCCGTGTCCAAACTCTGTGAGCATGAATTCACCGCAAACCTCGAACCGTTCAAGCTTAGCTAGTATTGGCAGGAGATCAGGCCGATTGTCGACAAACGCTCCTATCGTGCCGACACAGAGGTTCAGATGAATAGTAGCGATTATGAATGCTGTCATGTCTCGAGCCGCAATGACTCCCGAGCGTCAGCAAGGATCGGAAGTTGAGGCTTCCAGACTCACGATCGAAGTGGAAATCCCAGAACTTAGAAGTTAGATGGACGACGTCACTGACCGTCAAGCCTGGGAACAGTCAGTGAACCACATCGCGGGACACATGCGCCGCATACATACCACTCGCTTCGCAAATGGCTTTGGCCCGACCATAGTGGAGCTGGATCTTTTCGGCCGGTGGACGGACGTCCCTATCCCTGGAGATTGACCAGAGGTCTCGACTCAGCATAGACCTTGAAAAGGTCATAGCCGTGACTCTTGCTATTTGTTCCGAGAGTAAAGTGGATGAGATAGAGCGGTTGAGATAACACACGCAGACACGGCTCCTGCTGTACTGTACCATGATTGCGCCTACGCATGCTATATGTAAAATCGCCCGCTCGCGGAACGGCTGACATTGACCCTGACGCCCATATAATATATAATACGTACGAGGAGTGCACGTCAGCAAGGAAGACATGCAAGTTACCAGCTGACCATGACGTTCTCCGTGTCAGGGACAGGATGATTGCTCAGACCTCCCTAATATGACCGACCCAATCCCCGCTAACTTTCTCGTGCTGCGCACCCACTCAAGTCCTGTGGGACTGTGCATGTAGTAGCCATTGTCTGATGATGCTCACGCTTATACCCGACTTGCTATAGTATATTGGGTCATCAAGCACTTCGAATATGAGAAGTTGTCTCAGGTTATTGGCGACTTGCGACAGCGCTTTTACCCCTGCGTCCTGGTGCAGCACACTCGTGATTCTCCACGCCATCGGCGAGAAATGTTGTGCTCATAGGCTGTATCACTTGTGCGCCGGTGCCGCTCAACCTGCAGGCTCAAGCATTGCCATAACATATGAGGAGAACAATGTACACCCGTGCCAAGGATTGCGAAGCTGTAGATAGTATCGGAAGCTATCTGCGTTATCTGTCCCTGCATCACCAATCAAGTCGCTTGAGCGTTGCATATGTTAGCGGCGAACGAGGCATGCTCGTAGGACTTGAGCGGACCAGATAACCTCCTTGCCCTGCTACTACCCCTGCTATGATGATCCCCTAGGCCATATGGCGATAAGCAAGTCAACGGATGCGGTAAAGGAATATAGACGTAGAAGAATAGATACGAGATACAGAGGCCTTAGCGAGGAGTCCACCGCGGTGAAAGGTTCTGGCTAAAGCGGAAACTGACGGTTTGATTCAGGCATCAATTGAGATCTTAAATAATTAGTTGCAGCAATTATAACTCCAGGGTGCTGCGATGTCGCTGAAAAGCAAAAATAGAACCGTTTTCTCGCTTCAAGCGTCAAGTCGTCTATACATGGCTCAATCCACCGTACTCGTACCGTACGGCAAACCCTACATTGTCTTCTGGTTTCTATATTTAAGATATACTGCGGAAATTGATTCAAGAAACACTCTCCCCGTAGACTCATTCTCAATAAGTGAGTTCGTCATGTTATCTATTTCTGTCACAATGTTCTAATTATAGACACGTTGATATACGGGCCGTCATGTCTAAATTAGTTCCGAGCTAGAATACCACCGAGTCTTAGGCTCGATCATATAAGCATTCATCCTCAACCAGATGTCTAGAAGGTGTCGAGATTGGACGCAATACAGGCTAGACACCTCTTAAGCATGAACCTAGTATCACACATCAAGTTCGCCAATGCATCAGGCAAGTACGACCGCATCTGGAGCATTTTGTTCCGCGACCTGTCATTTGTCGATCGGTGGACCAGCAACGGGATGAAATTTTTGATCATTGGCTGCAACCTCGCCGCCATCTTTGCTACTAACGGTTTAGAGCGCCTTTCGTCGCGACCTTGTCGCGATCTGTACCTGGCTCTGCTCGTGGTGAACGAGAGCGGTCTCCGACTGACTCAAGACGACTGGAACGACTTCAGACGATGCTTGCGGGCACATGAGTTTAACGAAGACAACTATGAGATGATCTTCAGTAAGTTGAATATAAGGTTGAACATTGATAACTTAATATGTCACCAGGAAACAGTAGTCGCAGAGCCCGACCGGTTAGTTCATGACTATATGCAGAATCGGACGACGCGTACATATTCTACATGTGCTACAACCTATGCGGAAACACGAAGAGGTAGTAGCGCAGGACTCCGAGATGAGGTTAGTGAGTATCGCAGGAACTGCGGTTATTGCATCAAGCTCGAAGTAGCGGGCGAATTGCGGAGTTGGAAGATTGTACCCTGGTGGGCTGCCTCTTACGATTCTAGTACAGCACGTGGACACTATCTTCGACCTCAAGATCACGGACTGGGACGTCTAGTCACTTACGTGAACGACGCTCCTACCGATGGGCTTCCAAGAGGGTTGGGGGCTTCTGTGCGAAGGAATCCTCCAGTGGGGCGTCTCCGGGCGTCTCCACGAGGCTAGATAGTATAATGCTTTTCGGATTCTAGGGCCTCTATATCATCATAATCTCCTAAGATGGTGTTCTTGGACACAAGGGCTCAACGATGCACTCTTGACGGGGCCATACGTCTATCTCGAGGTCGCGAGAAATGCAACTTATAGTCAGGATGAGCTGCCCGGTGAGCTGCTCTTTCGATGGCCGCCCACCATCTGAATTGGGCTCGTACNCCTTGAAAGGCTTTCCTGTAGAGCATGAACGCGTTCAAGGGTCGAGGAATTCTCCCTTTGATTTCCCGTCGCCGGAGATCAATCGCCCTATACACATACGCCTCGACTTCATCCACTGGGACACAGTGCAATAGCTCGCTCAATGGAAGCTCAAGTTCTCCGAGTTTCCCTGCAGCCTCCATCATACCTTGGTTGCGGGGGAAATCGTTGCTCTGAGATGTTAGAAATGACAGATATCGCTACATAGGAAAGAAATATTCTTACGTTAGAGCCGGACTTTAGGTTCGCGCAGTAAGACGGTGACTCAGGACTCCGCTGTGGCGGCAATGCAACGTGGCGCTCTTGGCCCGAGGCAAGGTCACTATCGTGAAAGGCACCAGCTCTGTACTGCTCTGCGAGAGACTCAAATGTCGCGAACGTGGGGACCATGGAAGAAGCCAACAGACAACCGAAGACGTCTTGATTCATAGGATCCGCGTCTTCGAAACAGTCATTCGCTCGATGCTGGAGTTCGTAGGCCCAAGGGATTGAACCATCGTCGATCGGTGTCGTTGATGCAAGAGACGAGTCTACATCCATCTTGTTATAAGAATCTACTTACGAAAAAGAGATATCACAAAGATTGTTGAAGCATCTATACACTATATATAGATAAAAAGTTCGATGACAACATTACATAACACACAGACGTTGTGAACACGTAATCATGCCAGTGATATAGTGAATGGGGCGGTGCCGTAAACCACACACTTGACATCTATGTTGCACAAGCAGTGACGGTTTGGTCATTTGTCTGACGGCTGCCGCATGAATTGTCAGCAGATTGAGAGAGCGAACCACGTTTTAAATGCGATAACCAGTACATTAATGACTAGAAACTAACGATCCAGGTCAGGCCAACATATTTATGACACTTGTCAACCACGTCCCCTAGCGGTACACGAAACTGTTCGAACTGTCCTTCAACGGGGCTACAACACAGGGCCGTGTTGCAATGCGGTCCGTTGAGCATCTCACTGTCTTCGCCATGCTGCTGGATGTGCACTGATCTCCGTCTTCTCAATCAGTGCATTGGTGGTATTATGGTCTTATCTGAGTGTTACATGGCCGGCAGAGATCAGCTTAGTAGGCTTAACTCTCCCGCAGCGACGGACGTGGAAGGGGCGGTTTGGGCCTGGGAATCATCAAGACAATATTGCCTTTCTCTTTAATGCCGGCAACGAGCGTTTTAGGACCCAATCTACGACCATCCCTGTCAAAAAGGTAGAAGCCTTCTCTCTCATACTTTCCCCCGGTTTGCTCAACATGGGATGGGTCTGACGGATCAGCCAACAGCACATTCACTGTCTCCCATTTACCATCTAATGTCCGCGTCTTGAACTCGACCAGAGCTCTTTCAATATCAAACGTCTCTCTCATCGGACTGTTGGGCTTTGGCAGAGGTTAGCGCGGAGCCAAAAAAAGAAAACCAAAGAAAACAAATCGGGTACCTCAGTGTAACTGCTGAGGGATTGTGCCTCGGGCGTGTCCACAGTATCTGGATCCTGATCGAAATGAAGCTGCGTGATTCGGTGCCTGTTGCTATCCGAAACGGAGGTGGCTGTTTCGTGAAGCAAATGCCGACTGCTACTGGCAGACGTTGTCCCATTTTGCAGTTCTAGTGCAGCGTCGGTCTTCCGCCGCTTACGTGATTCCTCTTGATATCTTCTCCCGTTCGTTCCTCTTGAGCTCTGGTGAGGCTCTCCCGCCGCAGGAGGGGCTGGACCGCTGGCCTCTAACTGGTGAGAGAAAAGGTTTCTACCTGGTTCAAGATGCACTAGAAAATCTTGGTTCGCCTCCGGTGTTGTCGACCCCTCAGGTTGACTGAAGCCATGGCCGCGTGCTGAGCTGCTCGGTGTGGACTGGTTCGGACTGCGTGTTCGATACGTTCTGGACGGCGACGTCCCTGGTCCTTGGTCCCTCGGCCCTTCGTTCCTCCTGCTATACCTGAGCACCGTCTTGTCAAGTTCCATTAACCGCCTTTCCGCCATGGTAATCTGCCGTGAAAGCTGCCAAAGTTTTGATTCTGACGTATCTCTTTCCCTCGCAAGAGAGTCCGCTTCTGCTTCATAGCGCTCAACGACTTCGATCAGACGTTGCAGGGAAGCCTCCTTCTCCGACTCCAGCTCCTTCAGTTTTGAGAGTCGCCTTTCGCACTCTTCAGCCTCGGATAACCCTCGTATCGTGTCAATTCTCTCTCGAAACGGATTCGAACGAGGTAAGGACACCCAGTTATGCACCTGCTGTCTGGGCTGGCCCCTGCACTGGAGTTCAGTACCAAGCTCTGCTCCGAAAAAGGCAAAGTACATAGACCGGAGAACAAAAGCAGTGGTGATCCGATGACGTCTTCCGCGAAACGGGCTGTGTAACGTATGAAGGAACATCTCCGACCTATGGTCGAAATCGCTGGGTTTGCCCCATCTGTATGCCTGGCCAGGGCGTCTGTTCACCCGAAGGGCCCCTGACCTGCCTGACTCCGGTATTTCCTGAGCCGTGCAGATGACTTCTTCGACCATATCAACGCAAGCATCAAAGTTCTCGTATCGGTATAGGTCGGGATTCCTCGCGCGACGGAGCATCTGGCTCGCAATGCGCCTGTCAGGCGATTCCTTGAGGAGTTTTTGGATTTCCTTAGAGTCAAAGCCCAGCGTATTGGCAAGAGCAGCCAACATGACTAACGTGACCTCCTCAGCAGTCCTGTCCGGTGAAGCTGCGCTTCTTCTTCTCGTTGGACCCGTGGGATGGTACGCTCGAAGCGCCGCTAGCCAAAGCTGGCGGCGGCCAAGTTCCAATCGGTCATCAGCATTGCCAGGAACCGACGAATAAGTCGATTCTGTGAGCTGTATCACACACTCGTTGGGCTTCTGATTCTTGTCTTGGAACATGTGTGTCCGGAGATGGAGGGAGATCGTGCGTCCCTGCGGCATGAGCCGCTTCATCAGAATCCCGGCTGTCCTCAAGAATTTAGTGTCCTCGAAGAAGGTGAAGATAGATGGGATGGACCGTTCTTTTGTCATAGCACACAGTCCCGACCATATTTCTTCTCTCTCTTCTTCGCTGTAGGCTGTCAAAATCTGCCGTGTCTTCAGCTTCCCAATGAGATCTTGTGCGTCTGCAGGAAATGCTCCGGGTGCTTTTCCCTGCAGCTCCATGACGTCTCCTCTGCTCAATCTTCTCATCCGATTATTACTTTTGTTGAAGAGGCTCCGAAAGAAGTCGAGAATGCTGTCAATGTACGAAATGCACTCCTGCTCCAGGTTAGTGAAGAAAGTCGGGGAGCCCAGAGTCCTCACAATCTCACACCCCGAAGCGATCACCTCGTGCATCACGCTGGCTCTGAATCCGCCAAATAGCCCTTCCAATCCGGCTTCGAGCAGTCTGGTGAAAGCCGACAAGTAGCCTTCATGATTGAAGAGCTGGTCGAATCGTTGTCGGCGTGACGGGGATTTCTCCAACAGCCGTGCCCACCATTCGTTTTCGAGATACGCATTCGGCTCGCCAAGGACTCCCTGGTATTCGCGAATCCTACAGAAAAACTCGCCGTCGTCCGGCTCCGCGTCGTAGTCGTACCTCTCGGCGAGAGATGTTCTCAGCTCGGGACTTATGTCTAATGACAAGTTAGACGAAGGAAGTCGGACAATGAAGCAGCAGGAAGAGGCAGATCAATAGATATAGAGTAACATGGCTAGGTTTTGAACCTGGGAGATAGAGATTGACGAGCCAACGCCCGTCTTCATCGTCAAAGACCTCCTCAGCAGCCTTGACTGCAGCTCGACCATGGAGGCACGTGAGTCGGACGTCCGGAGGAAACTCGAGGTTCCTAGTCCGCTGTGAATTATCTAGAAGGTCGGACCTTGATATACCAGTAATGTCCAGTGCGGCTTCTAGGTCAGCGAGGCTGACAGTAGCGTTTATGCGGTGCCTGAGGTCTTTCGAACCCCGGTGGCCTTGTTGCTGGAACCTCAATTCGAGATGATCTTTACGTCTTCCGCTCTCAGAGACGGGGAAATCGAGGGATTGAAATCTCACATTGGCCGTTCCCAAAAACTTTCGCAGGCGTTCCGACTCGATCCTTCTTGCTACAGTGGCGGGATTGACAGACGTCATGGCGGTCCGATGCAGCGCAGGCTGTAACCACGGCTGTTGAGATACATAATACTCCTATCTAGAAAGAAAGATATGCGAGCTTAATGGTATATCAATACTGCGGGAGGCGGAGCATCTGAGTGGGCTGTGGCCGCTGACCTCGTATAACATAATTTTGCTCTTGGTAACAGCGGCCTCTGGGAGTGATGAATGGTCTCTATGGCGGGCATCCTGCCTTGAGGGTGGGGTATGGCACACCAGCGATGACTGTTAGTGATAAGAGGCACATCTACCATGGACAATTTACGGTAGTCTAAAACTGCTAATGTATGACAAGTGGGCGAACGACTGTTCCTGTGCAAGGAACTCACTTCAGTTGGAGCGTAACCGTCACTCTTGATCTTGAGATGAACGTATTTTAGCAAGTCTATTGTCACCAGTTCCGGCTTTGCACCACCGCACAGCTTCTCAATGGGGCCGCCCAAGTTCTCGAGTAAGTCGGCGTCGACAGGTCAGATGCTATACGGCCATATCTACACTCCGGAGTGCTTGTCATTGGGTTTGGTATTGGGTTTATTGGAGTTCCATCAGGCTGGTAATTCGCTTCAAGAAGAAAGCCTCCTAGCTGCCTAGATAAAATTACGCAAATATGTTAAGTAATGCTCGTCACATTGCGACGCTGAGGCTATTGAGCTTCTATGGCGGTTGGTAGTCTAGTTCAGTTAGAGTGATGTTCCGATTCAAATAGCGACGCCGGATTGCGTGAAGCTCTGTCTTTATCTCCTGAGTCGCGGACACTGTTCGGCAGTCAGCAATGACCTACGGTGGCCGGCTCATGAAGCTCACCCAGAACTATAATGTCCAGCGGCACTGGCTCCTCCCGTCTCACAACTTCAACGAACTCTCCTTCCACTTCGCTTCTCAGGATAGACTCCCAGTTTGCCGTGCCTCTGACCTGTTTAGCTCTGATGCTGGGGTTTTCCTCGTGCTTCCGCTTTAGGTGTGCATTGTAAATCGAAACAGTGAAGTTTTTTTCCCGAAGAGCGGTATTGAACGGGTCGCCAAGCTCTCCCGCCAAAGTCTTCACTAGAACTTAGGGTGTGTCAGCTTCATGTATTGCGGATGAGGGGCTGTGCTCACAGGCTTCGGTCGGGGTGTATAGTTGCCAGATCAGGTGTACTCGGCTGTTGCGAGTATTGTTGGTCTTGCGTCGGTGAAGCAGTACCGAAAGATAGGGAAGCTGTGCGGCGATGCCGAATCCGCTTGCAACGAGGAGCACAACATCGTAATTTCTGACGGGTACGCTCCTGCCGCTTGGGCCGCCGAACAGAACAAGCATGTCCGACTTTCTGCCTGTATCTGCTTCTAGCATGAGATCTCTCGAGAATCCTTGTCGAGGCTGGATGAGAAACTCAAGCACCTTCAGAGACTGGCCGGGGGATGTGACGACAAAGGGGTGGCACTGCCAAACGCGCACGCTGGGTATCCAGAGGCTGACGAATTGACCTGGTTTCAATCGCAAAGGGCGTTGGAGAAAGACCTTCAATATGACAGCACCATCTCGATAGATGACTTCCCCACGGGGGAAGCCATAGCCGAAGGCACCATTCTTGCTGAGAATGAGAACAGCTAAGGCGAGGCTCGAGGAGGCGAACACCCCGGAGAGGACGTAAAAGAGGATCCGCGGTAGGATGGGCTCAGAGGACAGGTGGCACCAGATGGCCAACACTGATGCGATAGCAAAGGCTTGGTGCAGTCGGACCGAGCTCTCGTAGGGCAGCCCTCGGAGGAAGCGAGACTGCAAACTAGCTCCCATGGACAACGCCCCCTAAGAACGAATTGACGTCAATCCCAAACGATCTTATGCTGGGAAAACAACATACAACCAAGCCTCCTGCATTTCGAGAGATGTCCAGGTCGAACGGGGCCCGAGATGTGTCAAATATGACGAGATGTGTCAGTAGGAGGACGAACGCGACGATGCCGATGGTAGCATGCCACCGGTGCGTCCTCCGCAGGCTGATCCCCAGGACACTAGTAGTGAAATCAATGTAAGGATTAGCATATAGCCAGATCATGTTGATAAGAGACAAATCGGCGGCTCGCAGCCCGAAATCGCGAGTTGTTGCCGACGTGGAATACACAGCCACGACGTTCAGGACCAAGTAAGCCAGGACAGCGAGCACGTCGATCAGATTCCAAGTACCGATGCGGAAGTAGCGGACAGCGTTGAACGGCCGTGATCTTCTCAATGACGATTTTAGCGCCAAAAAATACGCGACTGAGATGATGAGAAGCAATATCCCGGCGATTGAGCAGACGTAGACCAAGGCCACGGAAGCCGCCATTCTGTTCTCTGCAACGAGAACTTGTCAATGCCAGTGACAAGTTAAAGGCCTTTTCCGGAATTTTTGTGATTTATAGAAATCCGAGGTGGTCATCAAGTCTCGTGATTGTCAACTACAGCTATCGGCGAGGAATAGGCGGCCGTCTGAGGTTAGCTGACCTGTCATCATAACGGGGAGGGGCACATGTACATTATGTATTGGCAAGCATCCATCGGATACTCGTATTTCCCTGACATATTATGATTGCTTACGGTGCAAAGGTCACAGTGGCCATGACAGCTAGACCGTGCTCTGTAGTCAGCTGAGACGTCCAAGGCCCTTGACTCATCGCGACGCCAGAGAGGTCAAGCGTGGTTGAGAAATGTTTCAAAATTAGAAATAGATTGACAAGTTAGAGTAGTACTGGTCTTACGAAGCATAGTAAAAAGGGGCCACGTAGCATTTGGCGATAACAGTTCATTGTGCCGTTCGACAGAACATTCATTGGCGCGAGGCTTCGCGCGCGGTAGTCGTGGATTGCAGAGCCCTGGCAAGGAATCTGATACTCTGGAAGGCACGGTTGTTTATGCTCGACGAAGCCGCCGAAAGCCGCAAGAAGGCAGATGATGAGCAGGATAAAAGGGAGAATGAGCACAAAGTCCCGCGAATGTCTCAGATAGTGCCTTGCTAGAATGCCACGGAACATACTATACAGCCCATCACCTCTACCAACCACTATGTCATGATGGTCGCATGCACACGTCAAGGGAAATGAGCACTATTCGTGTGCTGTTGCTCTGGTTGTTTCCACCAAGGCCAAGTGACAGGGAACGTGGTCGGAAGCCCGTATACCGGGAAACAAAAGTGCGCGCATGAGAAGTTCGTGGCTTGCGTGTAGTGGGTAAAGCCTCCAGGCTCCTCTGTGGCCTGTTCTGGTGCGCCCTTTCCGGCGACTATACCGGGAATTGGCTGTATGATAGAGTCCCCAGCTTTGCCTGCGCGATCTTCGATGGTGTAGCTGCAGGAGACCCCGTACTTCTCGCAATTTTGACAGGTAGGCTTCCGCTCATCACATTTGATCCGTCGTCGCTTGCACACAAGACAGCCCGTTTTGCTCTTTCTGTGGCCTCTCCGCTGCCTGGTTGTAGATCTCCCCGGAATGTGAGCTTGGGTTCGTTTCGCTGCCATTGATGTAGCCTTAAGGATTGCATAGTTGATATCTTGTCCGTGGAGCGTAGGTGATATACTTCAGTGGTGATTTTCCTACTATATATACTTGAATCTATTGTAGCGCTGTGACATTCCTACTTTGTCTGTCTGGTCATCCTTGTTTCTATGTCCGAGGTACTACAATCACTAGCTTGGGGACAGGGAGACAACGGCTGGTCAGCCTAGTACGCTTTTACAGAATTTGGCCGCAACTCGGGAAACGGATGTTAGCTTGCTTAATTCCCATTGGAGGTGAAAGTATGGTAGATAATGCGTATAGCGGAACCAGCTTGGCCACGCCGGAGATAAGGGGTCCGGGGACTGGTAAGCCTGTGGCTTGTCTGGTCTCGCGGCCTACACTTGTACAGTAGTGAGAGGTACTTTAACAACATTGAAGAGGCAATATCTAGGAAAGGTAAATCTAGCTTATCCACTGCGAATCCCTGCCAGTCTTCCCTAAACCTTATCTCCATCACGTTCTGCCCCCGTTACGCACTGTAGTAAATTAAAGTCACGCTCCAGTACGTATAACGGCTACGGCAGTTAAGATGAGTCCTGATCGTTCATAGATAGAGATTGAAGAGGCAGTTCCAGAGCAGCAAACCCTGATGAGATGGTTCCAGTTGTTGTTAGGGACGGACCTGCCGTAGAATCCATCTGCATCGGTCGGCGAATTCCCAATCTGGTCTCAAGGTCGCGGATAGTCGTTTGCTCTAGATGCCGACTGAGGTCCCAGAGCAAGACTTTGTGTTTCTTCCGCACCGTAGATGAGCATGGAGCTGGCATCCACGTGGGGTACAGTTTCTGGTGACTGGCTGACACCCCTATCGTCAGCGGGTGCCGGGACATGAACTCATGGCAGAGAAAACAAGCTTTTTTACTCGTGCCCATGAACAGCAGCCGTGGAGTGAGTTCAGGGTGATGATCATAGAATGCGAGGAGCTGCATCTCGGCGTGGACAGTGAGCTTGAGATGGCAGGCTTTACGCAATCGGGCTTCTGGGTCATCCGTGAGCCAGCTCTGGCCAAGCTTTTTAATAAGTGGTTCAGGGTCGGCCTTAGTCAACCTCTGAAGAACGGTCCTGAGGGCCGTCTTGTCATTCCCCAAGGAGAAATTCTCCTGCTCTGGAGCTTGCACAGCCTCGACGTAGATCGACGTGAAGAGATCAGGTTGCTTGGTAGCGAGCTTGAGCATGGCTTTAGTTGCTGAGAAGTACCGCGCGAGTTTGTAGATGTGCTTGATCCACAGCGGTAATTCTTCTTCTTCAGGGCAGAACAATGCTTCGAGATGTTCGGCGTAAACCCATCTTGCCTGGGACGTCCATTTGATATGCGGAATGAGCTGAGTCGGCGTCGCATCAGGCTTGAGTGACAACAGAACGGGAAGGTTAGTGATCCATTGCCGAAAATTGGCTTCTTCGCCATCCTCGAAGGATGCTACGTGGTCTGCCTCCATTGTGGAAATTGCTCGTTGGACAGAAGCATGGATCTCTGGATCACGAAGCTTCTCCAATAGGGACCAGATCTTGTCATACGTCAAAGTGATGATCTTAAGCAAGATCTCGGACTCTCCGTCTTTCAGTGTCTTTTCTGAAAATGTCATAGTGTTAGCGGTTTGTGGGCTCCAGATTGTGATTCCGTGTAGTTCTTCACCTTTTGCAGCAACGGCGGCAAGGTCATTGAGAATTTGCTGAAGTTGGCTGAGAAGGTCCTGAGGGACGCCCAGATTCCGAGCAAGGCGTAACACATTCCCAGTTGGATGGCCCTGTTCTAGACAGACTGCCGAAGCCGTGTTTCCGCCTGTCCTCGAGGTAGAGCATACCAAGGCAAAGGAGTCCAGGAACTTCTTCTGGAGGTTTTCGAGTCTCCAGTTACTGTCATGCGGATGTCTATCCAGGCTGTGTGCAGTTGGCTCGCCTCGCACCGGATCAATTAGACACAGCAGTGAGGTAACAATAACGAAGCGTCTGTGAGCAGCGCCGGTGAGCCCATGCGCTTCCGACGGACGCTCAGGCTGCTGTCGTTGAAGCGAGGACGTCGTCTCTTCGTCATACATGGCCTCTTGACCCTAGCAAGCGAGATCACCAACGGCTCTTTGAGCTCGCGGTAAGTTGGGTCTGATTCGAGGATAAGGTAAAATGTTTCTGGAGTCGACGTGGCATCCTTCCACAGCCTGATCCCACGGAACCACGCTCTAGTCCCATGCGGGGGGCCGGACATTCTTAATTGGGCGATGATGCATGAAAAGGTGTGTCGGGTGGTCGGCGTGTATGCAATCTCAACCAATGGTCTGCGCACATCTAAGAGAAACTATGTACGTATCTAGTCATAACCTCGGAGGTGTGTGGAACGAGCTACCTTCATTGGCCGGTGCGAGACATATTTTGAGATGCTAGTGCTCAGTGGACCTTGGATGCAGCTCAGATGCCGTTATCTTGCACTGAGGTAGAATGAAACAGGGAACTACACCCCGTCGTTCGGGGTATATAAATCAAAAGCCTTCCGCAAAAAGGAAAATACTCTGCATTATCTTTTATTTTTTCCAAGTTAACTCATATTAGCGCTCGTACTCCTGAAAAGCCCTCGGGAAAGGGGGCTGCGGCGTGTTCGACTACGAAGCCCCGCCCGCCTATCCAACCGCTGGGACGGCTATTGCATTTTCAACGCCGAGCTGCCTCTCAAAGCATGCCGTCGCAGTCGGGGTTTCGTGACGGAGCAGAGGATCCACCACTGTGGGAAAATGCTGATCAGAGTGAAGAGCGGTCACAATGGTACAGTTTGACCGGGAGAAATCAGCCCCCATCCAGCACCGAACTTTCGACAGACCCGAACCGAGGACCACTGGTGTTTCCCGACAATAGTGGGACAGTTGATCCAGCACTACTAGACCGGAGAAAGTTCTCAGCACCATCCCAGAGAGCATGAGCTACTGGTGAATTTGGACCGTTCCATCAGGAGCACACTGCCTTTGGTGAAGATACGGCTCAAGCGGTGCCTGAGAATAATGACAGGTCCTCGTCCGAAGGGTATGGAGCATAGCCACAACGAAGAAGAAATGTACCTTTCCCCCCTATTATTCACAGTTTGTTGACTCTTTACTCCTGCTAGGAATGTCCTTGGTAGACGGCGGCCAAAAGAAAAACACGCAAAAAAAAGGACACGTCTTCGTTGTAATTGGAAGAGCTGCTCGTACAAGGCTCCCTCACGGAGTGAGCTAGAGTAAGTATAGTTCATGCCCTTCTAATTCATCGAAACTGTGACTGCTTGCCTGATCTAACTGCCTGCCACGTAGACTACACATACAGCGACATCAGAAATGTCCGAAAGAGGACTGTCCATGGGGGCAAGGGAAAGACGAGAAAGAAAAGAGCCGCCATGTCTGGAAGATTCACAGGAAATGGGCTAAGCAAAACAGCTATCCTCCTATTTCGGGCGAGTGTCCCGTATGTGGCAAACATTTGGAGCGAAAAGACTATGTAGGTCGTCATCAACGTAGCCAGCACCGGGCTTAGTAAATCAGGGAGGAGCTTGACGTCGGAGTGTGGACGCAGAAGTGAGCAAGAATCCGCTTGCATCCTTTCGTTATAGCGGCTAGATCAGTCGATACTACTGTAGCTTTGGCATACAGTACAACCGCGCAATGGTGCAAAGCCATATGTGCCACGAAATGGACCTTGATGAAAGTGAAGCTAAGAAGCCTGGGGCGCTAACTTTGCGTTCCACTCTATAGGAAACTGGACTATACAGCATGGCCAACAAAATGTCACTGATGACTGGCCATCGGTGCCAACAAAGACAAAGTGGTGATAACGTCATAGGCGGGTTAGCTAACTCATCTACGAGTTATAATGGCGAAGTAGTCCACGATCAAGCTGAGTGAGTATCGGGTAGGACGTTAAGGCATCGCCAGTAGTGAACCAGGCTTGAAGAGTGTACAGCAGCATGACTAGAAGAATCGAGTAGTAGGTTTGATCCCTTGCAATATTGCATGAACCTGAAATGTTCCTATTCTAAGGAAAACTTAAAAAAAAACTCAGGACGTACATATATGACTTTAAGAGGACAGACGACGAACCATCGTATGCCGTTCCCTAGTACGTGTTAAGCCTGTTCACAGTCCTATACCTGGACCGTGGGATAGATATTTTTGCACCAGCTGCGGATTCGGCGTACGCACGTACGTTCCTATCGGCGTTGAGAAACATGCTGACTCGAGTACATTGCACTAACACACACCTGACTGTATCAAATTCCGGGTAATGTTCGTTGAAGCAATCGGGCTCAACCATGACATGCGGATTTTTCCCGCGGCACATCATGGTTTCTCTTAGCGCTCGATTGCTTGTCCGAAGAAGCTCGCTATTGCTCATTCTGTGTATTGGACTCCGGAGAGCGACCACTCTGTATATACTGTAGTCGATAAATTGGCAATCCTGGGTGTCCGTTCCGAATGCGAGACCTTGTCGGAGCGGTTTCGACACGGCTGGTCACTGCGAACGACACCGTTTCTTCTCTCTGACTCGAATAGAACCTGCCGTCAACAGCTATTATATGTTGACCCTGCCTATGA
>JAXQGQ010000103.1:0-21642 GCA_037040145.1 Sordariomycetes sp. M70-01Q | reverse complement strand
GACCCCACCACACCAAAAATCAATTCCAGCCCCCTATCTTCAACTTCAATTATCTCTCCCAATTCTATTCCAATAGATTTATTCTATAGAGTCTTTTAAAGGCCAGAAACAGGGCTTTAATATTTTGTATACCAACCATGGGCCCGACGTACTGCTTGCCGGCGCTGTAGGATTGATTGTATCAGGCCCCGTATGAATTCCTGATCTATCGCCTCCCATGCCTCCTCAATCCACTGCTTCGCCAGCGCCTTATCTCCTCGGTTGTTCCGCAGGAATTCAAATTCAGGATGTAATTCATAGACTAGCTCCTTTAATTTCTTCTAAACGTGCTCAATGGGGTTAAGGTCAGGGCTGTGAGGAGGCCAGTCGACGGGCTGGATTCCATGAAGGGCCAGCCAACCCATTGACTCCCTGGATGTGTGATGTCACGGCCATAATGCCGGCCGCCCCTCAGGCACCAAGCCTGGCGGTCAGACACGGCAGAATTACGGATCACGAGTAGATAAGATAAACAGGATCACTGCCCGACACAGATAACCACTGGTGATCCAGGATCACCTCTGGAGCGACAGGATCACGGTGATCCGTGATCCAAAACCGTGAGCCATGAAGTGATCCAAGGGGAATCAATTGTCTATATAAGACCACACTCATTCCATAGCTTAGAACCTCCTGGAGAGATTAGCTCTCCAGCAATCAACCTCCCTGTACCAAGCTTCTATAGCTGCGATCCAAGCATTCGCCTCAGTGCACGCCCTCTACTCTCTGATAACATAAACCCCTAGCCCGGTTACCTACCTTAAGGGATACCTGGATCGTTACATGTGAATAGAGGCGTTATCTTGCTGAAAAAGCCGCGTCCCGTCCCAAATCGGAAGTAGGCCTTGCTATAGAGCCTGAATATAGCTCTTGGAAGAGTATCCTTGACGTGGAGTATCGGGATCTCTCTCCATAAAGATCAATTCTGACTTGAAGTCTTCAGTGATCAACGCCCACACCATAAAGGCCAGCTCTGCGGCTTGAAGCGTCTGATTGACCAGGCCAGGCTTCAATCTCTCCCAGCCGTAAGCCCAGACCCATCCAGAGACTTTATTGGGGTTATTCATGATGATACATTCGTCGGTATATCCAGCCCTGACCAGCTCTGCCTCCCGCGGCCTCCAGTTCTGACAGTGAGAGTATCTTCTCCTTGCTGTTGGTACGGTGATCTTTGGTCGCGTCTTCGACCGCCAGTGAGCTAGTTCCCAGCCGTTCAAGATCTTCCTAAGAGTCTTGAGGTTCATATCTACTCCATCTTAGTGGAGGAGGAAGCGGAGGGTTTTCCACTTGATCTTAGGGTCCTGGCGAGCCAAACGAAGAACTCGACGTTTATCAGCGCGGCTGAAGACCTCAGGGCGCCCCTTTCTAGGTAGAGATTCGAGTTGGTGGTGGTCCTGAAATCGTTTGAGTGTGTTGTTTACTGTGTTGCGATGGATGTGAAAACAGGCTGCCACTTCCCCTACCGGTTCACCTGCGTCCACTGCAGCGATAATAGCTGCTCTAGATTCCTTAGAAAGCTCATCGTTTTTTTTGTCTGTTCCCACTGATTTCAGTGCCAAATTGCCTTAATTTAGAGGCCATTTTGGTTGAGGAATATGGTGTNTGGTGTTGAAGTTTGGGGTGGTATGCAGACGCGTTCGCGATTTTTGGTGTTGGTGGGGCCATGCACACAGACTTATGGGCAGGGATTGTAGACTGTCAACCAACTTACTCCGTGCTCCTGCTATCCCGCTTTCGCAAGGCAGTGACGGTGAGCCCAAACACGACATCACTACTACCAACGTGTTCACATATCACCGGATAATAACACCCGCAGCATATAGCTCATTTGGGGACATGCCATTCCAGTTTTCCGCAGCCCGTATCTCTTCATGAGACTGTCCTCGTCGTCCTCCGTTTCGGTGCGGGCGTCCCGTTGCTGCTCATACCGAGAGTTGTGACCTTTGTGCGTCGCGTTGCCATCCTGACAACGCTTGCATTAGCTCTCGGCACCGCAGAAGGCTTCCTCGTAGGTGCTTTTGAAACCGCAGTCCCTTTAGGAGCCGCTGCGGAAGAATTGGTAGTTGAGCTTGTGGAGGTAGAAGGGGCCTGAGGCGCAGGCGCGGATGGAAGGCTACTCTTCGTCTTTGGGGGTTGAAGCCTGGACGCTCTCGTTCTCCGCGCAGTCGTCTTCTCCTGACGGCTTTCTGCCTTCACCTCCACCTCGGGCGGAGGATTATCCTCTTTGAACTCTGGTTTTGCGGAGGCCACCTCCTCTTCCTCTGGAAGCGCCCTGCCCTTCTCTCCCTCGTCGCCTTCTGGACTTGCACGGGTATTGGAGTTCGACAAAACGTCATGCTCATCTTCACCTTGAAACCTGACCAGCGTCTCTGCCCATCGGACACCCTTTCGCTTCCTCTGCAATATCCTGGGTCGCAAGATTTCGAGCCCTTCAGCGTCATCTTGCACGGCATGAGCTTCTCGCGCTTCGAAGACGCTCTTCAACTCCCGCAGCTTCCAACCCGGATCCTCCGCTTGCAAGGCCAGAACAGCGCTCGGCAGCATCGAGTTGGCTTTGTTCTTCCTCGTGTTGACTCGAGTGACAGCCGCGAGATCCTTCTCCTCACTGCGGGTCTTGGCCGTGAGTGTAAACCCAGCTACAGCGTCTCCATCCTGCATCATTCCAGACAAGCCCGCGAGTCGGACGGGAATGTGGGACAGAGCAGGACTGGTGGCAGGCGTGGCGGCCTTGACCGGGAGGCGTGCCTGTCTGTTACGAGTCGATCTCCGGACGCCGGCAGACTCCGTCAAGGACTGGCCTTCCTGGAAATCAGAACTCAACACCGAGTCGGTCTCGGCTTCCATGCGTTTTCTGCGACGCTTGGTTCTGGGCGGCGACGTGTCATCTAAGGCGGGCTTTCCAAGTCTCTCATTCTTCCTCAAGTCCACATCCCCAGGATTTTGGAGCTTCCTCTTCTTCGTGGGGCTCGGGCTCTTGTTAAGGTCCTTCTCACCTAGAGGCGGGCGCTCCCCGGACGTGATCGATCTGCTTTCATTTTTCGAAAGTGGAGAACCGCAAGATGTTATCGAGCCAGACCGGCGCTTCGGCCGCGACCTCGACTGAGCTGCAGCAGCTGCCTGAGCAGTCTTGCCTGCTCGGACGCGGGTAATAAAGTCACGGAGCAGGTCGGTATCGGAGTCGCTGCTCTGCCTTCTGCTACCCTCAACAGGCACATCGGCTTCCAGCTCTATAGTAACCCTGGCGTCCTCTACCTTAGGTACAGCCATTGCCGCTTCTTTCGGTAGCACGATGTCTTCATCTTGATGCACGTTGTCCTTGTCGGCAGGTGACGGAGATTTGCTGGAGCGTTGATGTCCGTTGATGGGTTTGAAGCCTGGACTGCTTGCTGGTGACAGGACAAGAATACTTTCAACTTCAATACGTTGCGAAGCTGCCATCGGACTGGCGCGAGTCTCTGAGCAGGTCCAGGCCTGGCCGTTCGCCTCTTTGTCCGGCACCGTTTTCGCGACTGTCGTATGGGCAGAGAGGATGCTGGCAGCAGCGCTGGATGCCGGCCCGAGCTTCAGTGTAACAAGGAAGCTATCGTTCTCTATTCGCCGATGGTGGCCGAGGGATCCTGCCGAATCTGATGATCCCTTGGGCATAGTCTGCCTGACGCAAGGTGAGAAATCAGGAGCTCCCGAGCTAAGTGGGATAGAGTGTCCCGCAAAAGCACTATGTGGAACCTCGTGGTCCACGGTGCTGTCTATCATCGGGGTCTGCTCTAACACCTCGCGCGAAGTGGCTTCTCCATGCTGGTCGTAAACTGGACCCTTCTGTGAATATGAATTTGACGCAGTACCAAGGTCCTTGTTGGGAGTGGTAGGCTGCGTGGACTGTTGTTCCTCTGTTTCTGAGTGTGAGTCTTCGCCGTCAATATCGATCGCCACCGTGGGATGATAGAGTTCAACGCGGATGGCCGTCGAGACATCATCCGGCATGAGATCGGAAACGCTTTCTTCAGTCTCGGTTGAGCACTCGTCATCCAGAGGCGCGTGAGATGGGCAGTTCTCGTCCAACACAATCGAAGTGCTTGGGCTGGTCTCCGTGGCGTCAAGGTTAGCCTGATCAGAGGAACAGGTAGGACTCCTCCCCATGACTTCTTCACGGATGTTACAGATAAGTAACCTACTGTCGCCATAAGCCTCTGCCGGTGCCGTTTCTCCTGGTTGCAATCCCGCAATTGTTGTAACACGGGGCGAAGGCTTGACAGTAACCGCTGGCGCTGGCAACAGGCCAGGAGCTGGATCCGGTTGAACATCCACGTTTGTCCAGGAAGCGGACGATGGCGCTCGCCCAAGACCTGCACCTAAATCTGGTGGGGTATTGGTAGACGAGGTCAGAATTGCTGCCTGCCTCATTGGCTCTTCGTTTCTTCGAGCCCCGTCACTGATGCCCAATGGGTTCTGCAAGCTGTCATATCGGACAACCTCTGGGACGTCGGCACGCGGCATAGGCGGAGAATTCGGTTGGATCTCGTCCTCGGCGCAAGAGCGGCCCAGGGAACCGGCGGCCAACGTGTCGGAGGTCGGCGCGACGTTTCGCATCGCAACAGGACTCTGGCCGAATATGTCGAGGTTCATGCGAACATCGACGTCAACAGCCGACCGAGGTGCATCTATCGAAGCGCTCGGCTCCGATTTGTCCGCGCCCTTCCCAGGAGGTGCCGTGTCCGTGCTAGGAGAAGCTACGTCGAGCTTGATCTGCTCAGTCCCGTCGCTGACGAGGTCTAGAGTATGCCTCCGTCCGGCCAAGCCGTTAGTAGAATCAAATTCACGGGATAGGAAGCTGTGCCGACGTTTGGGAAGCTCCCGTATCTCCAATGCTAGCAGCCTGGCGACCCGACCCGATTGCCGATCACCTCGGCGTGCATTGTTGAGGGAAACACGTCTCCTGGTCTCATATTCGGGCTCGTCTGGTTCTTCTGGGCTCGGCTGGTCGAAGACAAGCTGGGGGGCGCGATCCGAAGTATGAGGCGATGAAGAGCCATTCTCTGGAATGGCTGGGAGGACGATCCCTTTGCTTGCCAATCTGACTAGCGAGGCATCACGAAAAGGGCTAGAAATGGCGACCTTCGTAGGTGTCGCAGAAACCGTGAAATTCTTAAGAGGAGACATGGACACTTTCGTCGGCGACGATTTCTTCATCGGCGAAGAGAAGGCAACAGTTGACGTTGCAGGAGACAAGGGGAACTCCAGCATCGGCTGGACACCCATGCCGACAATTGCTGAAGAGACCCTTCTACTTAAGCGCCGGGACTTTCTTCTGCCATGACTGCTTTCGGTTGGCTTGTCGGCAATCACGTCCTCGCAGGTCTCTCTGTCCATCGTCGGGATGTCGAACTTATTGAGAGGCTGCAAATCAGCTATCGTCGGCGCGTCGTCTCTAGGTGGCTCGATTGGCCACCGGCTGTTGTGTCTCTTCGTCGGAACCCATCGCAAGCTCTCCTCGGGAAAGGTTGCTGTCCTTCGTGCAACAGTCTCGCATGACATGCTCGCCTGGGCCTCCAGTTGCTCGTCCCTGGCCATCGCGACAGACACTGTAACAAGCTGTTAGCCACGCTCACCGACTAAATATGCACGACGAGCCTCGCACTGTAGGTCATCTCACCCCGAGCTTCAACAAGGTCCCACGAGCCATCTCTGGCCTCTCTGACTCGGCTGTCCCATTTCACGTCCGCTAGGGACCGCACAAAGCGCATCGTTCTTGCACGTTTCCTCGCGCCTTGTCCTTGGGCAGCAAGCTCGACGAAAGCCGCGCTATCATCTCCGACGGGCCTAGCGAGACCACCGATGCGTTTCCACACTCTTCGTTGGTTGGCGCGTGCATGCGAGGACGGGACCAAGACGCGATGCCACGGTTTCGGGTGCGGTAGGGGCGGCGGAAGGAAGCTCGAGGATGTGATGGGCGGCCTATTCGTCCCCCGAGAGATTCGTGTCAGAAAAGGAGATCTAGACTGCAGAGCGGCTTCGAGCTCGCGTGCTGTGGCCAGCGAAGTGGGCTCATACCTTGCAGGCTTCCAGAGGGCTGTGTCCGGCTCCGGTCGGCGGGCAGCCCCGGCGAAGGGGTCGGCGGGGGACGTCAACCGCATAGGATCGGAAGGTAAACAACCACGAGCTGATGTATGATGCTGCTGCAATAATGCATGTAATTGCTCTGTTTCTGAAAATTTGTAGCGCAGGATCTGGTATGGTATGGAGAGGCGAATTACGGGAGTTATGGTGCGTCCTTGTCGAAGGCGTCGGGTCGGGGGTGGCACGCGTCTCGTCTGGCGACAAATGCATTGAAATGTAGGTAGGTACGGGATGGAGTCGGTGGCCGGCCGCGACGGTCGCTGGTGAGACAAGAGTGCACGCTGTTGTTGACATTTGAGAGCTCCCGTCCAATGAAACCTCGTTTAATCTGGCACTAGTCGAGGTAGGTCTAGCGCGCTCTTGGCGAATGGCGGCCGGACATCGAGCAACACCGATAAGATAGCGCCGTCGCACGTGACCTCAAAAACCTTCAAACTCCCGAGGAAGCTCGAAGGGTCTCTCAAACCTATGCATGCATCGTTGGGACGTGCGACGACACGAGACAGACGCCCGTCAAGACCATCCTGCACCATGTCGCCCGGCAAGAAGCCTATGCGCCTGCCGCCTCTCAAGGTGCTGCGCGTCCGCAATCCCAACAAGGTCGAGGCAAATCCCTGTGTGCAGATCATGTCCTCCGTCCTAGGTAAGTGCTTAATCCCAGCATTGCGGCCCTTCCTGTCCCTCACTACCGCGCCGCATCCTATTCCAACGGCCTTCCCCGGCGCCACTGACACCGCTTTCCGCTAGCATGTTGGGCCTCCGCCGGATACAGCGCCGCGGGTTGCGCAACAGTTGAACAAGCGCTGCGGAATTGCATGGACGGGCCGAAGGCACCCACCACGAAGAAGAACACGATCAATTACCACCTGATGAGGTTCAAGGACCAGATGCAGGGACCTACGAAACGGAAGTGACGTGGCGCCTAGGATAGGGCTGTCACGGTTCCGATTGCCTTGCCCGGCGCGCAGGCCACGATTAGATGCTCTCAGGCCGCGGTGCCCCGCCAACATTCAACCTCATCGAGTACTGTATCTGAGCGGGCTGCTTACTTCCATGGGACACCTGATTATCGGTCTCCTACCGGAAACGAAGAATTGTAGCGGGGAGACGAGCACCGAAGCATCGTGGCAAAGATGGATGGTCGTCAAGTGGCTCCGCTAAAAGGCCGTCGGTCTCGAACTGGGAGATGGGGTTGATGTATGGCGAGCGCGGCGTTTATGGGAACAAGGACAGAAATTCGCTACAACGGCAATGTACAATATGTATAAATGAAACCCACATACACTTCAAGCAGCACACGATGCCCCGACATCACAGAATTTTCCCTGAGCGCGTCAATGTCACAAGAAGCGCCGAGTGTACTGCCCCGGTGGACCCAATGTCTCGATGGACAACCTCCCCGCGGAACGTGTTAAGGTCTACCCATGAATGTGCATGCGGCAGTCATAATATTGGGAACGAGGATATCAATTTAACCATGCCTATAATCTAGCGCCGTCTCCACAGGTACAATGCAAGCAAGACGGCAGTGTAAGAAACACGAAAACCGTAGACGGTCGATATGACGCAAGCCTGCCAGATTGGTCTGCCTTCGAATCACAACCCATCAGAGACTGTTTCTCATATAAGAAGAACAGGCTTTGTAAATTGCTGCTTCCAACGGTGATGCTCCTGCTTGGAACTACACCAAGACCACGAAACACCAGCTGGATCCATGTCTCCTTCCCCCAGCAGTCCGTGCTGCCCTACCGATAGTCTGGCCAATGGTCTGAGGACGGAGTGGCGAGCCCTCCCTCAAGAATGGTACCACCGAGACACCGCGTGAAGAAGAGAGCGAGCGTAAGGAGCTCGCTGGGCGACCCACCACCACCTGAATTGAGTGAGGGCCAAACAATTATGTCTAAACGAGTGTATAGCATCAAAGCGCCGAAAGAATGATGATGCCCCATCAACAAACCCCTACTACGGACAACAGGAAAGCAAAGCTGGTTTGGAGGAGTTAAGACAATCATTTCTCATCAAACGAGCGCGAAGGTCAAAACAAACAGGACCAGGACCGTAATCTAAGTAAGTCCATTCCAAAGTGTAGAGTCGGAAGTCGGCGGTCCCATAAGAAAAGGGCACTAACGGTAATGATCGTGAGAAGATCCGGTAGTCCAAGGGGGAAGAAGGAACGAAGTCGACTCAAGTGGACGCTCTCAGCGCAGGGGTGATTTATAGGCCTTGATTGTAGATGATTGTAAAGTCGGGTAGCGGATGACTGGCTGGCTGGCCATGATGGCAGTCGTCGCTTAGGTGCACCAAAAGTGTGATGGTTTGGTATTCGAACTTCCGGGAGCCTCGACGCCTGGCCAATGCGGGAAGCAGAAATGCAATAGATAGATATATGCCTCGGGTATGGACGGCGAGAAAAGGAAATGAGTGGAAAATGAATTCTGGGGTGGTTGGGCGGCTCAGCTTGTCTCCCCGACACAGAACAGCTCAATCTCCCCAACGCCTCCGCTGTACATATTCCTCACTCCCTCGCGCCACTCAAGGAAGGCAATCTGAATGTCGTCGTCGCTCTCGATCATCACAAAGTCGCCGTCCTCGTCACGGTACTGCAACTTTAGACTGCCCTTACTAATACTAGAGCTGGTGAACCGTGCGAGCTTGGCGTCGATTCGATCGATGAGGCTCTGATAGGTGATGTTGAACGCGACAACGAGCGTGACATAGTTGCCGGTGTCACAGTTGACTTTCACCTTGAGCTGGGTTGGCACGGGAATGTCGGGGCTCACCAATGGATTCGTGCTCATAGGGGCTGGTGTCCCCGTTCCTAGAGGCGGCGACACCGTCCTAGAAGCCTCATGGTTGATGTTCAGTGGAGCGGGAGTCACGCTGTGCCCATGCCCTGAGACCGGCGTAGCCTGTCTGGGGAAAATTGGCTGCGCAGGGAACTGATTGAGACTCTGCTGCTGTAGTCTCTCCCTCTGCACCCCGGGGCTCTGGGTATTAGACCGGATGGGGAGGTCGTTCCTCGGGCTGCCCGTGTTGCTCCTCGGTATCGTGCTGTCGTGCCGCTCGTGGGTTGGATGGAGATGCGGCGGGATTCCAGGCACAGCTGGCACACCTTGACTCCCTCCCCGCTCAGTTCGTCTCGCTGGCTGTTGGTTTTGGATATCGGGAGTCGAATACGACCGGCTGCGTTGTTGCTGGGCAATGGACTGCTGCGATGCCATCACCGGTAGAGAAGGACCACGAGGGTTCCGACCATTTACGACCATGCCGTATGCGTTGATCGGTGAGGGACCTTCCCTCGACGGCGCTCGAGGCATCGCCGGAGCCGTGTACCTGTTGCTATCCTCGCCCCATGTCGGCTGCGGTGTGCCAGTCTTGGGAAACGGGTAGCCAGCACTGTTCGCGAAGAAGCCCGATGTCGTGCTTGTTCTAGAAGACACTGGGGACTCTGCTACTGGAGAGAAGTACGAGTCGCCGCCGCGTGGACCAGGAGAAGGGTAGGCAGGAGGCCCCATCTGAGTCTGGACAGAAAGAGGTCCCGGGGGTTGAGGTAGAGGGATGCGCGGCGGAGGTGCACGTGCCATACCGGCTAGGGATACACTGCTTTCAGCTGTCGCTGAGCGTTGGCGGAGGCTGGTGCTAGAAGCGTTGCGAGACATCGTCCCAGCAATGGCCGGTGTTGGCTGAGGCAAGGCGCTGTACCCAGTCGTTGGGGGGGTGTAGTCATCGTCGTCGTCGTCGTCCTGCTGCGCGTATGGGTTGACGACTTCTCCCATCTGTGTCTGCATCCAAGCGAACGTCGGCGGAGTCTGATCCGGGCTCTGAGCCATCTGCGGAGCGTTCTCTTTCCTCTGTGCGTCCAGGCCGGCAGCCCATTTCCTCATGGTCTCCTCCGTCTGGAATCTGATAATGAAGCTCTCGACACCAGGATCGCCCTTCCACCAGATCTGCACCGTGTAGGAACCTGTGCGAATGTCAGCTTGAGTTCGATATGCAGTTTCCTTAATCGGAAGCCTCGACCACCCATACCTGGCTTAGAGAACGAAACAACCTCCGTCACGTTGGTCATGAAGATACGGCCCTTCAACTGTAATTTTGAAAGCCTGTTCAGCGGCGCCTTAGGAACGGTTGATCTTGACTTGTCCTTCTTGTCCTTCTTATTCCCAGAAACCTCCTTGCAGCACAGCAGGATGCACTGGAAAAGGAAAATCTCGTAGTCCTTCTCTTGGTCGCTCTTGCCTGTTATGACAGAATGGGTTCCGTGTAGCAGGAGCTTCCCAAACTGCTCGACGCGGTGATTCTTCCAGTCATCAACCCGCTGCATCAGTTCACCCGAGGCTTCGTCAAGCTCACTACGCAAGACGGCCTCGTTGGCCTTCTGCAGGACCCTCTCGGCAGCCGCGATACCCGACTCTAGGTCTGCCTTGGTTGATTCCTCCTCACTTCTCTTCTTGAGATCCTGAGAGACTGTTAACACGCGCAAAGGTTCTCAACCAGATAGAAACTGTGCCAAAGCTAACCTTCAGCAGAAGCGGATAACGTGACAACCGCTGCATGGGCTTCAGCAGAAAGGCATCCAGAGTATTGAAGTCTACGGCGACTGCGTGGCCAGTCAACTGTATCTTGTCGAAGACTTGCTGAGCTAGGGCAGTAGCCTTTTTCTGATTCGCGATGAAGGGTTGATATATGCTAAATGAGTCCTCGTAGGCAGCAAATGGCGCTCCCCATTCCTGTCGCGACGGGGGCATTGAGTTTGTGGTCTCAACACGGATGAGGAAACGTCGTTGAAAATCGAGAATGGCGTTGATATTTAGGAAGATGTCGTGGACGACATCGCCAGGAACGACACCGCGCTGATCCAGGGTCTTCTTCAAGTCAAAGAGATTCTCCAGATCCTGGACGTATTTGCGTTCTGTGTTCACCATCTCCTCCACGATGTGGTCGCGGTAGCTCATCTGCGAGTTCTGGGCGGTAGGTGCATCATCTTCAGGGTATGGCTGGCCCTGCAGGAGAAGCCCTTTCTGCTGTGCGAGATCCAAAACGTAATTGACGACGGACGTGACCTGTGTCAATGAGGTTAGGCCATGGGACTAAGAACATAGAATGGGTACATTGGAGGCACGTCGTCTATCTCGGCAGCACCCTCCAAGTCAAGGAGTGCTTACCTTAACAAATCCGGTCGTGTCATTGCCCGTCAAATCGCTGATGACAAACATGTCGGTTGATGGGATGTGGAGCTCCTTCAGGCATGCCTGTACAAATTTGAAGGTCGCAAGCTTCGCTCGCTTCTCCTCCGATGCACTCGTCTGGTCGACCTCCAGAGGCTTCTCCGGCTGCAGTGCATTGTAGATAGTCAGGAGTGGACGGCCTGTTCTCAGCAGCCTCCATAGACTCTCTACTGGCCCGTTCTCTTCCCCGCCCTGCGACTCCCACTCCGCTAGTTGCTCTAGGTAGTCTTCGAAGCCGGGCACTGTCGCGAGTCTCTGTTTGAGCGAGACACAGATCTGGTAGAGCGACCGCGAGGCGTCAGCCTTCTGGTTGATTATGTTACTCGTGGCAACAACCTGTCCATTGGCGGGCGGCGCTACCACGGTCGTTGTGCTCGAAAGTGAAGTCAGGGAGGTGGTCGACGTGAATGCCGTAGAGCCGGAAAGCTGGCTCGCCCGAGGCGTGGTCATGCTCATGTTTTGTAGTCTCGCGACCCCGTCTGTCGACTGTTGGAAGACAGGCGCGGTATTCGTTCTCAGAAGCGGTGCATGGGATGCCATGGCTACTCCATTCGTGTATAGTCTCTGGTCTCGACTTCAGCGTGTCGCCTTTGCACGGGGTAATTCGTAGTGCGCGGACCCGAGAGACGGGGAGGGGTAGGAAGGCCGGAAGCCGCAGCAGTCTCGCCGACAAGATTCGCAGGAGTAACCGATCGTCGAGTCGGAGGATGTTGTGGGAGACGGTTGTTGGAAGCCCGTCGCCAGAATGGCGATGCGGGGAACGCAACGTCGTGCGGGAGGCAAAGGCACAGGCACGCGTGTGTCGTCCACCGGAGCGTGGGAAGAATTCCAGTGATGTGCCGCTTTCCCCCTCCCTTGCGCGTAGGTTGTTGGTCTGTCGGTCGGTGGGTAGGCGCTATCCTGAGTCACGTCACGTCATTCAACTGCCAGCGCCAGCAGCAGCAACAACAATTACGGCGGCGGCGGCGGCGGCGATAGGAAGTCTTTCTTGGGAACCGTCACTATCGAATCAAAGGTGGTCTCTCTTCGTGCCCTCTCTGGCCAATCCCTTCCGGGTGCAAAATCCTCGTTGTTTCGAGAGTCCTCTAACGAGAGTCAGCGTGCCACGACGGCGGTTGAAACGGGTCGACAGAGTGGCCGCTGTCGGCGGGCTGCCTTTGGTTGGACAAGGACGAAGAGACGAGGCTAATGATGGGAGGTCGATGGTGATTCGCCTGGCGACGACGAGGCCGCAGGAGGAGGGGTTTCAATGGCGGCTCTTTGTCGCTCTAGATGTCTGCAGTCTCCGGAAAGTGGGTGCGACCGTCGGCAGGCCGTTGCTTCTTTTGTTCCTCGAAAGAATGACCGTGTTGTCTCGATTTCCTGCCCTTCGTGGCTTGCCAGGGAGTTTGTGCGTCTCTCCTCTCTGCGTCGTGAGATTCGTGCGGTTGGTGCGCAAGCAGCAGCCGCAGGCTAGGGGCTTGATTGCAACGACTTCGGCTCTGGATGGCTGCTGTTAGGCACGGCTATACCTCTCGCTCTGCAGGCCGCTTGATGCGGGAAAGGGATGGATTGTGAACGAGAGCCGCCGCTGTTTGGTGCTATCGCAGTTGACTGGCCGGCAGCTTGAAGGAGGGGGAGGAAGGCAAGTGGAGGACGATTTGGGGGGAAAGGGTGAGTGGAACCAGACTCATTAAGTAGCTTCAACTAGAAGGCGTGGTATCTCAGCCGGTACGTGAGCCGCCAGGAAGTACCTTTCTTCCTACGGGAAGTGACCTGAATATTGAGGGCTTTGGGCATTGATGCCCACCGGCTTTGGGCGTTTCATGTTAGCGGCAGCCCGCGCTAGTCCAAGGTCGGACTAAATCCCGTAGCGCGCAAAAGGACGGGAGGCTTCAGGCCACGGCAATTCCCAGGACCCCTCCAGAAAAGGGGGCGAGCCGAGAAACAGCACCAGGCAGCCTGTCTGGGTGGGTAACAAGAGCAGATTGAAGAGTTGAAGAGCTTGTAATCGAACGTGGAAGCCTCTTCCTCCCGACGATCTGGGTAGGCTCCGAAGACCGCCACAACGGCGGGCCTGCATGATATCGCGGCAAGATACGCACACGTAATTCGTACCTAGGTACTTAGGTAGGTATGGTAGGCGGTACTTTGACAGCTGGGGTACCTAACTCCCGTCGTTGACTCCATGCCCGTATCTGCTTGACACCCGGCAGAATGATCGCCTTCGCAGATCCTATTCTTGTGACCGACCACCGCCTTCCGGCCTGGCCTCTCCTTACACCTTCGTTTTAAGACGCCATTGCAACCCGCTGCGAAGCTGCAAAGGTATCGGTACGCGAAGGCGTCGGCTGTTCTCACCACGGAGAGTTGCAAGTTGAGAAGGCTGGACGGGGTCACGAACGGGGCTCTATGTACGCGTCTGAGGGCCCTGTGAAGCGGCGAGTCGTCCTATGATGATACTTAGGTGATGCCTGGGATGCGAGGAAAATTGGAAATCCGGCCACTTGAAACGCATCGCCTGGCAATCTTGCATCTGTCAGGAACGGCACCCACTGGGCATCAATCGCAGGTCTGGTTCCCACATCTAAGGTAGCTATGATTGCATAATAGTTGGAAAAAGGACCCCTTCTCCTACTGTGTAAGGAGCATTTTGGGAGAAGCGGAAAGGAGGCTCTTTGTCTAGGGCGGGTGAGGTAGGCAGTCAAGCTGGAATTGAAACGAGTGCTCGAAGCATGGTAGCTTCTTTCTGCCCTGAACACTCTTATCTCCGAAGCGTCTCGGTTGACATGACATTTGTATGTCACACCTAGGGCCAAATCCGGAGAAGAAACAATGGCACAAGCGGCGCTGGCCATGGAAGATGCACGCGACGCAATAATGGCAGCTCAGTTGGCCGGTACCCGGCCGCTTGCAATGATGGACACCCAGGTAAGGTCCCAGCCCTCTCCAGCGCCGTACTTGTCCTCCAGGTGCTTTCTCACCAGTTCTTTGACCTCTCCCTCGCCGTGCTCCCCCTTAAGCTCCTCGCTCCAGCCGGCTGCCTTGACGGCCCAACCCAGCATGTTTCCGTACGCCATGATGAAGTCGCCTGCGTTCTCGACGTGTGTCAGATGTGCCAGCACGTCGACTTTGACGTCTGCGAGGCCATGTTCAATCAAGGTCTTCCGCACCCAGTTGACGTCGTACCACCGGCCCCAGGTGGTGACCTGCGCGGGGAGGGAAATCAGGGATGGCGCGGGAAATGGAAAGGATGCAAAGGCAGTGCGCACATCCTCCAGCCAGCCTACTCCTTGCTCATGCCAAGTCGTGAAAGCCAGGAGTCCGCCTGGCTTGAGAAGGCGGATGCTTTCTGCCACGGCATCACCCATCAGTCTCGTACAGCCATAGTAGAGCATTGGGACGATGGACCAACCTTCAAGAGCCGCATGCGAGTCTGGTATAGCGTGGAAGCTGATGTTGAGCGTGACATGCGTGAAGCTCTGGGCCGGGAGGCCGGTATTCTGACCACCAAGCGTCAGCGGAAAGGAGTCCGGACGGGCACTAAAGAGAGGGGATGGGGGCTACCTGGGCGTCAAGCACTTTTGCCTCAGTGTTGATCCAACCTTTCTTTTGGATGCGGTTTTGGACGAAGCCGACAAGGGCTCCCGAATAGTCGGATGAGACCATGCTGCTCCTTGCCAGCACATCCTTGCTCACCGTGTCCTGGAGGCACCCTGCCACAACTCCGAGGCCGCAGCCTTCATCGAGCAGCGTGAATGGCGCCGTGGTATCTTTGTGGATACCAGCCTGAGCGAGCATCTTAACGGCCAGGGGCATGCTGACTTTGGTCATGTTCTCGAGTAGATACTCCTCCCAATCATCCTCCTTGCCAGAAACGCCGGCCTTGAGGATCTTATGCATCATGCTATCTGCGTCGGCTCGTTGTGACATCCTTTTTGAGCTGCTAAAGGAAGAGCCGAGGCTGGAATGAGACCGGTGACAGAGGTGTCGACTAAGGAAGGAGATTGGCACCGTGCTCTTAAGATGTGAGCAGCTGGTCCGGGGTTTGTTCAGTCTCAGCATATATTGTAATTGAAGTGAAGCGCTGCTGCCCTAGACAGTGCTCGAGGTTCCCGGCATATAATAATAGGTCTCCGCGCAGCGCCCTGCCTAATGTGCCCGAAAAGTGTCCGCGCAGGACAAAGATGGCCCACAGCGGCGGGCATAGGCGGCAGCATGGCGTGTCATAGATAACTCTCCGGTTCGCGGTGGGCTTGACTGGAAGTGGTTTGCGTATGTCTCTTCTGTTTACGGGTATCAGGCACGGATGCCGAATCAGAATTCGGGATTCACTGGAGTCCTGGTCCAAGAACATAGTGAGTGTTCAGTGGCCGCAGCAGCTGGATGTGAAGTCACATTTGTCAGACCAATTCTCTCGAGCTGGTGAAGACCTGAAACGTACATACACGGCGTTGCACACGTGCATACGGGAAACCTGACCGATAATAGCGACTGGAATTACCTGCAGAGGCTGTGAGGACATAGGAGAGATTGCACCTAGTTATGGAAAGAACCAGCGCACACCTTTCAGCAGAAAGACTCGCCCACCAACACTTTGACCCTACTATGATGGTCTACTACATGATGAAGTATGAGTGTGTCCTGCTGGTGGGTGCGCCCTAATATACTCCCGGGAGTGGGGAGGCTGGATGGGCCAAGACTCGGACGCAGATGCAATGTAGGAACAGTAGAAGTAAGCAGCATACTATATCTCATGTATGCTGGCGCTGTGTATCTACTCGCACCTACCTAGGTATGTAAAAGCTGGGCCAAGTCGACCCCGAGTGCTACATGAGTCTATCCGGCGTTCGTCTTCAACCAGCCTGGTGCTGCGCCAAACCTGCTCTGCCTGACGTGGCTCATGGATCACCGGTTCTCTCTCGCAGCCAAACCTTGCCACGAAACGTGTTTTACGGCCCGCGGTGACTTCATCAGGCGCCCCCCCGGCCCCCGGGGTCACCAAATCCGGATATGTGCGCACAGCGTAAGCGAGGAGACGGGGTGGGAGTCGTTCAGCGATCTTGACCACCACATCAGACCGAACATCTCATCCCCAAGGTAAAAGGTATCTCACCTTACCTACCTAGGTACCTACCAGGTACACATCAAAGTCGCAGAGTGAGGTAGGGCGATGTGACTGGACCTTCAAGGTTCTTCCCCAGAATCGCAGCTCGCCTCCCGCCTTCTCTTGCTAACCATCGAAGTGGGCCCGTGCCGTGCGGCCTTAGTCCAATCAGAAGAAGGGGACTGGCTTGATTACTGTACCTTGGCATCCCGCCTGCCTAGCGCGTCTACCCTGTTTTGCCTTGGGCTGCTTGGCGGGTGCCACCGGCTGGGTCCCCGACCCTCACATCAGCACGGACGCCAATTCCAACCACTTGCCAGTGGTGGGTTTTGTCATCACCACAACATTCATCAATCGAAGCCCGACCCTGCGACGGCGGAGGAAGGCAGAAGCCCGACCGATCAGAGCAATACGCACCAAGATCACATAGCCCGCAGAGATCCGGCCTTTCGTCGACGCGATACCCTCTTCTGCTCCAGCCATTCCACATCCGCGCGCAGCAAACGGCTGCCGACCGGCGACTGCACCAAAAGTGACGGGCGCCTCTGCTTGAGGCGCACCAACGACCATCTTGACATAGTCGTCCTCCCCCTCGACAGTTACGGGGCTCCGTCTCTTCCGCCCTCTCTCTGCCTGCGTATCACATCCCGTCCCTACGTCTCTTCGGTCCTGTGTGACGATGGATGACTTCTCGACCTCCCAGCAGGCCGACGAAGGCTATTCTGAGGACCCGTTGAATCCGCCCACCACGAACTTCTACAGTTCCAAGCCTCGCGATGATAGCGCCGTGCTCGCCAGCCTGAGGTCAAGCCGCGACTTTTCTGCCTGGCTCTCCGTGAATCTTTCCAGTCTGTCACTAGAAACGAAGTCTCGTATGTTTCCCCCTCCTCTGCCCGTCCTAGAAATCCAGATCTTCCCCCTCACCGCTCTGCTATGCTTGGTTTCTGCCTTTTATCGTGATTCCCTACTGATCATGCATGGCCTCGCTCTTGTAGAATTGGCCATGGCTCTTCTCGACGACCTGCCCACAAGCGTCATCGCCCAGATCGTCATACAGCTTAACCCCCGGCTGTATATCGACTTCATTAGATATCTTCCGGCCGAGATCTGCCTCAAGATCCTCGGATATCTCGACCCAGTATCCCTTATTCATGTTGCACAGACATGTCGCGCCTGGTACGATCTGGCGCTGGATCGCAAGCTCTGGGAGAGGCTCTACTACCTTGAGGGTTGGAAGGTTGTCACATCGGAGCTTCAGAGATGGGAAGAGAAGGTCAACGAGGAGTTGAACCCTTCTGCAGCGGGTCAGCTCGAGCACATCAAGTCATCGGAGGACGGGCCTGCGTACAAGCGGCGTGCCATCTCCCTATCGCCGCGGATGGACGGAGATCGTGACTACGTCATGCTCGACACGGATCGCCCGCCACTCCGCCAGGAACCCAAAGATGTCGAGATGAGCGAGGGTAGCAGTATTTTCGGTGGAAATATGGTGCCGCGGAGCACGACAACACTGGCTATGGGCGATCTAGACATGGACAACTCGTTATCGGCTGAAGCTAGCAAGGCCAGATCGGCTGACAAAGGCAAGGCGAAGGCGCTCTCGCCGCCCATCCAGCCTGCTTTCATCAAGTCCGAGTCGCTACCTGAAATGGTTCCAGCTGAACCGGCCGGCCTTCCTAAGTCGACATTGTGGATGTGGGACGCAGCGTCGAGCAGGTACCGGATCAACTGGAAGTACCTCTACAACATGCGGCGGAGACTTGAGGCGAACTGGGAGGCTGGCAGGTTCAGGAATTTTCAGCTTCCGCATCCCGACCATCCTGAAGAAGGCCACAATAATGAGTGCATCTACAGCTTGCAGTACAACTCCCAATATCTCGTCAGCGGTAGTCGTGACAAGACGCTGCGGATCTGGAATCTAGCGTCGCGCCGACTGGTACGAGAGCCCTTGGTCGGTCACAACGGCTCTGTCCTCTGCCTCCAGTTTGATTCCGACCCGGAGGAAGACCTTATCGTATCTGGAAGCAGCGACTCGGACGTTATTCTCTGGCAATTCTCGACTGGTAGGATTCTTCAGCGGCTACGCCACGCGCATCGCGAGTCCGTGCTCAATGTCAAGTTTGACAAGCGCATACTTGTTACGTGTTCCAAAGACAAGTCCATCAAAATATTCAACCGGAGACCTCTTCGACCCGGTGACCCCGGATACGGTGACGTGGGTGTTAACCCCGTCCCGACTCACGTCAAGTATGGGTACGACATACCGTCCCAGCTCCCAGTCAAGCCACCGTACACCATGATCGGCTCGCTCGAGGGGCACGGAGCTGCCGTCAACGCCGTCCAGATCGTGGACGGCGAGGTTGTCTCTGCTAGCGGTGATCGCCAGATTAAGGTTTGGGATTGGCAGACCGGGGTTTGCATGCGTACCTTTGTGGGCCACAACAAGGGCATCGCGTGCGTGCAGTATGACGGCAAGCGTATCGTCTCTGGTAGTAGCGATAATGAGGTGAAAGTATTTTGCCGAAAGACAGGTGTCGAGGTTGCGAGCCTTCGGGGGCACACGGATCTTGTGCGGACTGTCCAGGCCGGCTTCGGTGATCTTCCATACAGTGACGAGGAGGACGTTGCCGAAGCGAAGAAGGTGGACGAGATGTACTTCAAGGCTCTCGAGTCTGGAAACCTGCCGACCGCTCCGCAGCGGGGACGCCCCGGAAACGCTGGCAGCAGACGGCCAGAGGACATTACCGCTTACGGCGCTAAGCTACCTCCCGGGGGGGGAGGGGGCAAGCATGGTCGCATCGTCTCTGGCTCCTACGATAAAACCATCATAATCTGGCGTCGGGACAAGAACGGAGTCTGGCAGCCGCAGCATCAGCTCAAGCAGGAGGTTGCTGCTGCCGCTGCTCAGCGTCATGGTGCTCTACCTGGTGCCAGTGCAAGTGGAGGCGCGATTATCCCGCTCCATCCGTCCGTTCGAGTCCCTCCAGTTACGGGATCCATTGATGAAGCATCCGCTGCCCCTCTTCCACCGGCGGTGGCAGTGAGCAATGCTGCCGCTCCGACTACCGCGGCGCCTGCGGTGCACCAGCACCATCAACTTGCAGGTCCAGCTTCGACCGCGCCTCACGTACCGTCTTTCTCCCATCCTCTTCTTCCCGGCCCTATTACACCTACTCCCGCTAATCAGATCACCCACATCGAAGAGCCCATCATCGCCACTATCACCCCTTCGTCTCAGCAGTCGTTTGCACAACTCATCGACCTTATCGTTCCACAGGGCGTGCATGCCCTGCAGCAGGCCCTTGCGAGTTACCCTACGATGCTCACAATGCAGGGTCACCTTCAGGCGGCAATTGATCGTGAGGCGAGTCCGTTCGTCCGATCCCAGCTACGCCAGGCTGTGAGCACAGCGCTGGTCAGGACGCAACTGGCGCAAGCCCGCGCCAGACAGGCAGCCTTTCAACAAGCCGGAGCCAGTGCGAACCAGGCTACTCCATCGTCCTCGGCCGTGGCTGAGGCCCCAGCCCCTGCTGTCCAGGGGCAGCTTCCCGAGCTGCAGCAACCGCCTGTTATAAGCGGAACTACTGCCCCCGCCAGCCAGGCAGGTGCAGTGACACATGGCGGTGCCGGCTCTTCGGCTACCACTGGTAATGACAACTCCGCCACCAATTCTGTCTCAGGAGCGCCACCTCCAACTCTTCTCACTCATGCTACGGCAGCGACGGCACAGCAAGCGGGCAGCCAGCATCAGCAGGCTGCTCCGGTCGGGCAGGCTCAGGCCCCCGTGCGCCACCCGCACATGGAGGCCAACCCCGCCCGGGTTTACAAGCTGCAGTTTGACGCCAGGCGCATCATCTGTTGTAGTCAGACAAGCGTGATTGTGGGATGGGACTTTTGCAACGGTGACCCGGAATTGGAAGAGGCATCCAAGTTCTTTGCCACGGTGGATTGAACGGACAGGCGTGGACATGGCAGAATGTACGACGCCGATGATGCTTCGACTCAAAGATGATCCATGGCGGTCTATGGGGTGTTGGGGAGCATCTTCTCCGGATTTGGTTCCACTGCCTGGTTGGTGTTCATCACTTCTGCAGGCAGCAGGCAAGTTGCTTTCCTGGCCTGCATTCATTACTGCGACCGGAAAGGTCACGAAGACTACGACGACGGCATGAATAGCACTTTGTATAATACAGGCGTGTTTGTAGATGTAATGCTCATTAAATCTTGCTTGACATGCTGCTTCTAGTGCTACACCATCACTCCTCATCCCAGCCGATGTGCCGGGCGCAAGTGCCAAATCAACCCGGACGACTCTGCGCAATTTCGCCCGACTTCGCTCACACCACAGTATCCCCACAGTTGTCCCATGATATCAGCCAGCCGCCTCTTTGATTTTGCCATCAGTCTGCGGCGCCTCGTCGATGAACTCGGGTACCTCGTCCTGCATGAAGCTCGGCAGTGCCGATGCGCCCGCCAGCTCCTGGTCAAGCTCCACCTCTGCACCGAGCGCCTCGAGCTCGGCATCGAGTTCCGCTTCGTCGACGTCCTCGGGGATGTCATAGCCGCGCGCGAGGCTCTCCTGTATCTCGTTGCCGACATCCATGAGGTCTGCCATCTCATCCTGTAGCCTCTCTATCTTGTCGATGTCGACCTTGCCGTACTGCTTGCGCAGCGCCTTGTTGGTCTGCTTGAGCGCGTCTACCGTCGTCATGACGTTCTTGAGATTGTCCGTCATGTTCTGCGCCTGCTCCATGTTCCATACCTGCGACTGCAACTGGTCGCGCTGCGCTTCGTACTGCTTGCGCCGCTGCAGGACCTTGAGTGCCTTCTGCTTGAGCGCACTCTTGCCGGGACCTTCGCGCATCTTGGACAACTTCGCCTGGTAGCCTGAGAGCTCGGCGTTGAGGCCCGCGAGCTTCACATCAATGGAGGCGACACGCTCGTCGACGTTGCCGATGGCCGTGTTGAGCGTCGGCTTAGGGGCTTTCGAGCCGCTTCCGAAGAGGCGGTTCATGGTCGCTGGTGGCAGCCGCGGCGGCGAGGGGCGAGAGGGAAGAGACCGAAGGCGGGGCAACTTGCGAAAGGACTCGTATGGTGATGCTGAGAGAAGAGGCAGTCGAAAGAATCGTTTTATAGATACGGCTCTCAGGGGGGGGGGGGGGGGGGGCAAGTATT
>JAXQGQ010000102.1:0-10253 GCA_037040145.1 Sordariomycetes sp. M70-01Q | reverse complement strand
TAAAGAAAAATACTTCGAAATTAAATATTTTATCTTATCTTATTTTTATAGTGTTTTGTAATGTTTATAATAAAATAATTTTATTATAAAATAAAATTATTTTTTACTATTAGATATTACATATTATAAAAAAAAATATTTTATTATTTAAACTTAATAAAACTATAAAAATAATATAATATATAATATACATTAAAAACTATATATTAATTTACTTATCCTATTAATAAGTTTACGCGAGTTTATTATTATTTACCGAATCGTAACTTAGTTTACAATATAAGGAATCTTAAGTTTACTAGTAGTTTATCGGAGCTTAATTATATTTTTAACGGAAGGTATATAATTTTTCGAAAATTTTATACTTACATATAGTAAGATTTAAATATTCCTTATAAATAAATTTAAAGAAAAAAGTTTAGTCGATTACTTCTAACGGTTATTAAAATTTTAAACGTAGTTTTTATTATTTTTATTTTAATTAAAGCTCTAAAAATATCTTAGAAATAACTTAATAAATCTTAATTTTATTTAAGGTTATAAGTCGGAGTTTATTACTTTCGTCGATAATTCGAAATTAATCTTCGATCTTTACCGTAATAATCTCCTATTTTAATTTCTTATAGTTATAAAAGGGAAATTATTTTTCTACGTAAATTAAAATAAAAGTAAACGTCCGTCGAATTTAAATTTAAACGATAGTTTAAGTAATTATTATATTAATTATTTCTTAACTATACGTTTAACCCTAAATTGGTAATTAGTCGATCGTTTTTATTATTATATCTTAACTATTTAAAGTATCTTTTTTAATCCGTTCTTCTAATAATTTTAACCGCGAAAAACCCTCTTTAAAGACCTTAAGTTCTTATTAAGGTATAAACGAGCTACCCGCCTTTTAAGAGGGTTTAGTTTCCGTTAGTAGTTCGACGACGGCGGGAGTTCTCCTCTTCGACGTTATTTCTCCGGCTTACTTATTCTTAGGGGATAGAAGTTAAAACTTATAAAAGGATCGGTATATTTACAAGGTAAGGAAGGGAGATATAGTATAAAGGGTAGTATATTTTTAGTTGTAAAATTTTAACTTGCCGGTTATTCTCCGAACGCCCGGCGAACGGCCTTAAAAGGAGCCTATACAGGCCCCGGGCCCTAAAAGGGGCCCGGCCAGTCACGGCATTCCGCACGTGCCTGGGCATGTGCTCAGTCAGTTGCCCTGCCCGGGCCTGGGCCATCGTGGCCTAGGCCTTCTTCCTATATGAACGGGCCAGGTGCCACCTTCCTAGCGTCCCTCTTACAAACTTATACTTATTTTAGTATGGAATAAGCTCTAACTCTAGATGTTAGTAGCCGAAGTTATTAGAGATTTTGACGTGTGCACAGCTTCTTCACGTGGGCACTACCTCAATGCGCCTTAACAAGACTTCCTCCTAGTGTAGCTATGATGATCTCCAAATGACCCAGGTAAAAACTTATCACCATTCTCTGCTACCCAGTTGTGGTCATGCGCAAGTACGATTTCGAGCTCTCCCGACGACAGCTCTCTCATTTTTTTCAAGAGCCCCATATGTTTCGCCGTGGCCTCGTCGTCAGCGTGGACGCTCTTGACTAGGCCGTCCCCGTCTGTGTGCTCAAATCTCGAGATGCAACAAGTCCCATCGAGAAGCCGGGTATCATGGCAAGAGTCGCTACCCAACAGCACCCAGCGCTTTGGCCCAATACGTGCCAGTCCGTTGATGTGGCCATCCACGTGGCCTGGCGCGTTGATTATATAGAAGCTGCCGTCACCAAAATAATCGTGCACGTGTGGAAATAATCCCAATGGTTTCCACACCGGGGAAGGGGGAGCTGGAAGCTCGTGGATGCGGTCTCTGTCTCCCGGCAACAGTGATGGTGCGAACCACGAGTGTTCCGGATTTGAAAGTCCCAAGTCAAGCAGCTTGAGCGATCTAGGACCGACAACGTATTGTGCTGATGGGAAGTGCTCCGGGTTTCCCGTGTGATCATAGTGCATGTGGCTGATGACGACAACGGTAATGTCTCTCTCTGCAATTCCCCCTTTCTCGACGCTCTCCTTCACATCCTGAGGTATTTCAATCTTGCGCGTGCCATCCGAGCATCGCTTCGCAATTCTAAGCGGGTACTTATCGGCATCGCGTCTCAGGCCCATGTCATACACCATTTTAGTATCAGTCGGTGGATGATGGACAAGAAACGACAATGATGGGCATCGGTGAACAGCCGTGGCATCGTGAGGCTCGATAAATTCACGCTCCGGGGGATGGATCCATCCTGCTTCAAGAGCAGAGAGCTTGACATAGACTTGATTGGGATAATCCGCTGGTAGCAGTGATGTAGCTGTTTCAGAATGTACTCTCGAATTGTCCATGGTAATAATGTATTTACGTGGAGTCGTGGTGCAGAGGGAAAGACATGTGAGATGCTGTCTCAGACCGAGCTTTCAAGACAGAGTTTTACAAACGTGATATTTTACATTTCTGGCACATGCAGCCTATCATACCAACCTAGCTGAGCCTTCCATATCAGGACGGAGACAGGGGGATTCCTCCAGATCTCACCGGATCACTGCTCCCAGGCCGGTGGGGTAATGATAAAGCGCCGTTCTCCGACGAATTTGGGATGCGCGCCGACTTGCTGACCTCTTCGGTATCCCCACCGCTCCGAAGAGCCGAGCATAAGGACTAACCCCAAGGGAGTGATTTTCGGGGCGGCGTGGAGCATTGAATGAGGAATGAAAATACGAGGAAAAGAAGACCGGAAAGAAAAGAAATTCAAATGATCATATATTGTATTGGTGAGGCCTCCAGTATAGATAGATATTTAAGGAATTCTCCGTCCAATAATCCTCGTTGGTACTCAGTCCAGCACTAATATTTGAGCTGTAGATGCGAAAACCAGATATGTCACCAAAGATCACAATGCCCGAGTTCGCCAGCGGCAGTGAACGACTTCGGGCACAGTTACGAGACCCGGCGCGCCTTGTTATCTCACTAGGAGTTTATGATGGTACTGTATTCCAGTTGCTCAAGCCTTTTGCATTGTTTCATACAGTGAGACTAATTATGGTTGGTTGAAAGGAATATCGGCAAGAGCAGCGCTTGAGACTAATCCGGCGGCGTTATACATGTCTGGCGCTGCCACGGCGGCAAGTCGACTGGGACAACGTTCGTATCATCCGACGGGACGATCCTCGCACGCGGGGGAACATCGCCTCCAAACAGCTAACATAGGTCGAGGATAGCGGACCTGGGAATCGCCACGCAAGACATGTTTATCGACACCTTGTTCACTTTGACTTCCATTGCCGGCAACACACCAGTTATTGCTGACGCAGACACTGGGTTTGGCTCAACGCTGAACATTGCGCGCACAGTACAGATGTATGAGTGTGCTGGTGCTGCGGCATTCCATATCGAAGACCAGGTTATGTATGTATCTTGCTCCGTCTACTTTATTCTTCTTACAACAACAATGCTATGTCACCAGTTCAACGCTATCAACCTTGCAACGCATTTAACTGTATGTCTCATAATCCAGGCCGAAGCGATGTGGCCATCTCGGGGGCAAGGAGGTTGTCTCACGGGAAGAATGGGCTCTCCGAATCAAGGCGGCCTCCGCAGCGAGGTCCAGCAAACCATCCGCACCACTTTTGATTGCCCGGACAGACTCGATCCAGACGCACGGTCTTGATGAAGCCATTGAGCGTATCAAGATTGCTAGAGATGCCGGTGCCGACATTGGATTTGTGGAGGCGCCTTTAACGAGGGACGATGCTGTCCACATTGTGCAGGAGCTGGCCCCCCTACCCATGGTTCTCAACCTGCCAACCAACGGGGCGACACCGAACTTCACAAACAAGGAGGCGCAGGAGATAGGTTTTAGAATTACCTGGCATCCCCTTGCAGGCGCTATGGCGTCGTTGCACGCGTTGAGGAGGGCTTACCATGATGTCCTTGAAAAGGGCACAGACGTGGAAACTGCTCAGGGAATGGGACCACGAAGTTTCTTCCAAGGTCAGTCGGACTGTCTCATCTTACCCGCTTCTTAGTTTTCACTTACTAAGGTGTTTGTCGGACTAGCCATGGGGTTGGACGACGCAGTGGCCTTTGAGAAAGGGATATCTGGGGGTAAGCTGTACAAGACAACATGAGTTTGTCTGCCATGTTCATAGCCTGGAGTCCGATCTCCTTATGAGATAGGGAGACAATCGAATATAATTGCTACTCTGATTTTAAGATATCATATTTAGATGTATAATTCCGGTAACAGCTTTAAAACCCCTAAGGTACAGACATTGGTTCTTTTCCCCAGCAGTGTCCTAAATTTCTATGTTAAGAAATTTAATACGGGAAAACAGGAGTAAATAGCGAGGCTGGAGAGGGAGGCTGCTATAACAGGCAGTGATCAGGAGCGTGAGCTTCGGCCGTGGAAGCTCCTTTCAATCACACTGTGATAATCACATACTCATCGTCCGTATCCACTGCAGCCAGGCAAGGGACATGTGTTTGTGCTGTGAACGTTGTAGTAGATGAGAACACCACTCTACATATACACGTAAACTAGCGTTGACGCAAAAGACTGTTCTAATTTCAGAGTATTTTCCCTTTTCCCTGTCTCACCGGTCATTCTTCCCCCTGGCTGTTGGTCTTATGTATTGGCGAGACCACGAACAAGTCACAGTAATCTGCCCGAGACAAGGCTACAGACCAGCAGCGCGGAAAGAATGGTGCTATGTAACCACCAGTAACAAGCAAACCGGCTTACGCGGCTTTCTGCTGTCCGTCACCTACCCGCTTATTTCGACGAACTCCGTAGTTTGCACGGCTGGCTTATCCTCGTCCGTCTGGGTTTTAACCAGGCTAGCGACCCTCGCGTCGTTCGCCTCGATACAAGTGTAAGTCTTGAACTGCCATGCCGGCACTCTCTTCTCGAACATCTCCTCAATTTCTTCGAGGGTGTGGTCCTTCGTCTCTGGAAGGAAGAAGAACATGAAAAGGAAGTAGGCCACGTTGGAACCGAACCAGACCCAAGCATACTTGGCACCCTGGAGACCTGTCAGTGCCCAATCGCCGCTTCAAAGAATACAGAGATGGGGGCTACTTTACCCAATTGAGCTCTTCTGGATTGATGAAGTAAGGAATGGTAAACGAAACCAGCCAGGCGCCGACAAAACCCAGCGAGGACGCGATCCCAAGGGTGACGCTCCTCAGGCGGTTGGAGGGTATTTCACCCGCGACGAGATAGAGGTAAGGCGCAATGCACATGCTGTAGAAGAACATGTGGAGGATGACAAACGTAACCATGCACTTCCCGGCAGCGACGGACGTGCCTCCGGAACTAGTCACTGCGCCGATGATCAACATACACAGGGCCTGAATGACAGCACCCATGAGCAGTATGGTTCTTCGACCAAGGTAAGTAATCAGGTACAGCGAGAGCAGGACGCCCGCCAGGCCGGCGCAGTTCATCCCTATTGTCTCGGCGAACGGCTTGCTCGTACCGGCAAGCGCGAAGAAATAAGTCCCGTAGATGATAAAAAAGAGGTTTCCTGTGGCGGAAAGAGAAATGACGAGGCAGAGGGAGAGAGCCGAGCGTCGTCTGTTGGTCTCCTTGATCATTTCAAACAGCATGAGTGAGCTCGTGGCGTGCTCGCGCTCCATCTGTGTTGCTTCCGTCATCTCGTTGAGCTCTGCATCGATGATGCGACGGTCTGTTGAAGTCGGACGGAGCCGAACCAGGGCTACGCGGGCTTCATCCTGTCGGCCTTGCTCGATGAGCCACCTAGGAGTCTCCGGTAGGAACGGAAGCGCTACTAGGAGGAAGGTCGGAACGATAAACAGGCATCCACATGGGATCTGGTACGACGACTTTCCAAGTTGGCCCGCGGTGTAGTTGTCGACAACCGACCCGATGATGCTACCTAGGGCGATGCAGGTTTGATACATTCCCATGAGGAAGCCCCGGAAATGCGGTACGGCAGACTCTTGAATATACAACTGCGTCTCGACCATGAAGAGACCATTGGCCAGGCCGATAATCACGCGGCTGGCGTAGAGGGCGGCGAATTCGTCAGAGGTCACCATGAGTATAGCACCAAGCTTCCCACGCTGCATATCAGCACTTACTCTCAGAGGGTGTGAGAGAGTAACAAGGTAGTAAAAGACTTGTATGGGTAGTGATTACAGATCGTCCCCTCATAGAGGAGCATGATATTTGGTTCAAAGCGATGAAAGGGGGGAAACGGAAGAAGGATATATGTAAAAGGAAGGATGGAAAACCGCGCACATGGTTGAGGATGCAGGCCCCGTAGAGGGTCCAGCGGCGTCCCATGAATCTCCCAAGCAGGCCAGCAGAGAGGCTTCCCAAGAATGCTCCGGTTGTCATCAGCGAGTTGATCAGCTGCTGCACGGTGCTGTCTATACCGTATCCTCCAGGCAAGCTGGGGTCCCTGTAGCCGAACACTGCGAGGAACCCCGGCATAGCCTGTAGACCGCTGGTAAGTCCGTAGTCAAATCCTGTTTACCCGCCACATCAGGTCTGAATTGTCATCTATGGAAGATCAATACGCACCGTACTGGAAGGTTGAAAGGCAGACGCAGGAACATGTGAGGATGTTCCTCCTCTGCTGCCACAGGGAGCCGCGGCTAATGCCTATCATGTTCACTTCCCCAGCGTTTTCCACGCGACTGGCATCGCGACCCGCCTTCGCTGTTGTGAACAAGTGAGAGAGCTTCATCATGGCTGTCATTTGAATAATCAAGCATACGAATGTGTCACATACGCAAGCGGACCAAGATTCAAGATGGGCGGGAGGCCTGTATTTTCAACAAATCTGTAACTCACAAGCCGGCCGGCCGAACCCCTCCACCTTCCCTCCCCCCGCTCCTCCTATACCGGGCAGACTTTCGTGTTTAGAGTTGGGAATCCAACACCAATCAAAACTAAGCTACTTACCCCAGACTTTACCCCAGACTCGCCCCGGACCTGTGGGGTCGAACCATCAATGTACGGAGTACAATACAATTGCTCCTCCTGGCCTAGATCGATCCCCACCGCCGGGGTATGGGCCGATAAGCAAGGACTACGGACTACTGTAGCAGCTACTGTGGGGTGGAGAACGCAGGTGAAGAAGGGACGAGCTTTTATGCACTACTAGCTAGCCTCAGAAACTAAGTATAACATCCCCGTTCCGGTCGATCAATTCGAACCCTTGACTGTGACATTTCCATCGTCTTTCGTTCCGGATCAATCCGATCCGTCACTACCATAACTTAAGTATTGTAACTATCGTGCTTTGAGGCTAACCACAATTGTAATTCGGGAAATGACCACATGGTGCTAGGAAACTTGAGGCATCCTTGCCCAGTCAGTTCTGACAGCCCCAGTCATCTCCGAAACCAATTTGCCATTTGCCATTTACATAGTTATTACTGGTAGACAGTCTTGTACCAACGAAACGGAACGAACTCGGTTTGTGTTCGATGATGTATAGACGACTGTTTCCCAAATACGGCACTTAATGCACTACTGCTTGTAGCCTTCTTCTGAGCTAGAGCTTTCCACCACCCAAGTCGCTGGCTCTCCGCGCTTTAACTAAGCCCGGACACTCCTGAGTCGGACTAATTACCCTCCACGGGATCCGCACACTCCCGAAGGATGAGCTGCCTGTGCGCCTCGCTTCTCACTGCAACCTTTGCTATGAAGGGTGGCTCATTCCCCTTGCCAGGAGGTGGGGTCAGGGGAATGTGATAGGTGTCAATGGGACAAGCCTGGCAGGTTCAGCATCAACTACAGACTCGAACGGAGTTGGTATAATAGCTTACTGGGTCTTCTTCGACATCAAAGCAATAGATAAATCTGCTGAGAAAGATGAACATCGAGTTCGAAGCAACGCGGTAACCGGCGCAAGCACGGCGTCCTGCTCCATAGCCATAATGACCCTTGAGGGGATTCCACAAGTCCTTGTCGAGAAACCGGTCGGGGTCAAACTTATCGTGATCTTTGTACTCGTTTGGGTTCAAGGAGATGGCCCAGTTGTTGATGGTCACGATTGTGCCGGCGGGCAGGCGACAACCTCGGTATTCGTCGTCTCGGATAAGAGCATGTGGAAAGCCGGTTGGGTTGACATTGGGCCGCCACCGCATGCCCTCCTTCATGACGGCTTGCATGTAAGGCAGCTTGTCCCAGTCGTCGAATGTAGGCAGACGTTCGGCGTTGTGGCCGCACACAGCGTCCAGCTCCTTGCGGGCTTTGGCAACCCACGTGTTGGGATCGGCTGCCATTGCAGCAATCACCATATTCAGCTGGTTTTTGGTCGTGTCGCTCCCGGCCTCGATCAGCCCCCCTGTGGCAAACAACTTCTGGTCGAAGTCGAAGACGTCGTCATCCTCAGTCTCCTCGTTATAGAAACCCGTTGCGAAACAAGGCCTCTGGATCCCTTTCCGGATGTTTTCCTGCATGAGGTCATAGTAGGCCTTGAAGGCGTCTTGTGTGTACCGGAACACCCTGTCGCCGTACGGGCGCCACCACTGGAGAAACTTGGGGATCCGTCGGAGCGGCGGGTAACTATCGACAAGCCACTGGCCGGGGATATTGTTCCGTAGAAATTCATCTTGCGCAGCGGAAACCCTATCGAAAAGCTCGGATTTTCCCAGCAACCGCTCGGCGTAGACCATGTTCACCGTGACTACCACACTGTTAGTCAAGCACGGCGTGCCAGATCACACGGGCCACAGACAGGAAGCAGCAAACCGGATGGCGTGGAGGTGCCACTTTTCTGGCGCCTGAAGCATCTCCAGGAGCATCAGTTGCGACTCCTCCAGTTGCATAGGCTTGTATGAATCCGCAGTTTTCCCCGATAGCAACTGATGCATCACTTTCCGAACCTTTCTCCACCTTTCTCCGTACGGCTGGAGAACTGGTCTGTTGCCGCGAGAGATGACTTCGCCAACCATTGCAAAGATCGGCCGGCTCGAGTAAACGCTTGATCTCTTCTCCAAGAGATCTTCCACGGCTCTGGACGAGTTGAGGAATACCCAGTTCGTGCCGCCGAATCGGAGGTGCATCATCTCACTGCCAAGCTCGTCCGCTGCTAAAGTCAGCCTTATATACAGCCGAAACTCATGTCTGATGTACCAACCCCATTCTTTGGCCTTATCTCCGGTGAATTCCTTAGGAAACAGATGGCTATGGCCGATTATGGGCAGCCGGCCTGGAGGGCTTGGAGGGAACTTGTATCGTCCATGTCTCTGGAATGCTTTGGCTACAAAGATAGCAATTAAGAGGAGAAGGGCAGCCGCACTACTGGCGAGCATGAAATTGGTATCGAGTACACACATAGTGAAGCCGGTCGGCCCGAGATGGAATGGTGCTAAGCTATCTTGGATTTGAAGTAGATGATAATAGGTCTGGAATTGCGTTTCTTGGTGCTGGAGTTTCCGGGATCTGGATACACTACTAGAAAGAGGGCAACCGACTGTCTGGTAGATGTTTCAACCTTCATATGCAGATGCAGAGGGGGCCTGAGGATCGGTGTCTCCGACAACTGTAGAATCCGTGACTTGGAGTTGCCGTCTCTTACGCTGCAGGCTCGCACCTGTTCCTACCGGTTGGAGTGGGGTTGGGCAAGTCTAAGGAGGCCGATAGGGTAAACTGTTCGTAAACTCTTTTCCCGTCAATCGGATTCTGGATTCGAATTCTGCCTATCGCCACCGTATATAAGTCCTTGAAATACTTTTCTATTATATATCGGGTATTCTTTTACGAAGCCCCTAGTCCTAAACGTTGGGCCGGTTTCTCTTTAGTTAGCGAGGTGTTGGTGATTTTCGGGCGAGGTAAACGGTTAGGTGAGGGGGATTTAACGTTGAATAAAGTTATTTATATATTTAAATCGGGTAATTTTTAATCGCTTTCTAGAAATTTATTCTTAAAAACTTATAAAACGTTAACGATTTTTAAGCGAAATTTAAACGTTTAAAAAGAAAACATTCGTTTAGATTAAGTTTAGGAAGTTAAAATTGAAGAGTTTATAAATAGATTAAATAAATTTTAATTAATATATTATTTTCTACGTTTATAAGTTTTAAATTATTATAAAAGAATATATTAAACGAAATAATAGTTATTTTTTATATATTTTTATAATTTTATAATTGAATTATTTTTTTAATTAATTTATCGTTAGTAAAATATATTATTATTTATAAAAGAGTTTTTTTTATTTATTATTAATTTTA
>JAXQGQ010000099.1:0-11125 GCA_037040145.1 Sordariomycetes sp. M70-01Q | reverse complement strand
CCCGCGCCGAACCCGTCCGTCTGCATCTTGCTCTTGACCACGTCGAACGGGTAGCTCGCCAGCCACAGCGCCTCGCCCGCCAGCCCGCCGTAGAACGCGACCTTGTACGCGGGTATGTCCTTGCGGTCCTTGCCGCTCCGCGCCGCGTCCCCGTTCATCAGCCACTCGAAGGCCAGGAACCACACCCCGTACGCCTGCGCCTCGCGCATCACCGTCACCGCCTCGCCGCGGTACAGCCTTGTATGGATGGGGCCTAAAGATGGCTGACACCATCCCGTGCTTGTAGCAAGCCTTGTTCGACGGACAGCTTTTCGAAGGCGTTCATCCTGTCGGCGTCAAACTTCATGACGCAATGCAACAGGGCGCGGGGCGACATACTGATGCCGAAGAACGCGAAGGCCACGAGGCCGGTGCTGGAGGCGCACAAGATCGGGGAGCCGAATCGGAGGGCTAGCCTTGAGGTGCCGCTCGTTGGGGGCGAGTTAGGGCAACTTCTTCAGCAGCCCCTGTCACAGTCCTCGCGGCGGACTACAGCCGCTGACGACCATCTGGCAGCGATGGCCACGTTGGGGTCTCATTTCCCTTTGCAATATATGGAGTCAGCAGATCATCTGCTCATCCTGTCAGCGGCAGTGACACACGATGATCCAGCAACCCGACGGCTGTGGAGCGAGTGGGTAGGACGCTAGGCCTTTATAGTCTCTGCTTTGAAGGTTCACGAGATACGCCCATAGCCCTGGTTCTATGGAAGTATAGTGTTTCCCCTTTCTGTCTGCACACTTGAAAATATCCATGCTCGGTTGAATTCTGAATCCCTCATTTCGAGGTCGTAAAACCGACAAGGCGCGGATTGAGACGAATAATCGCGGGTTACTGTCGAGGTTATACGCTGTGTTTCGCTGCGTGCGTTGAAGTTCGTGGTTTTCGGCCTTAGTAGTTAACAGCTGCCTGCTAGAAGGATGGAGGATGATATTTTCCAATGTCATCATGACCTAGGCGGCATTACCTCTTCGCGATTGCGATTCCAGAGCTTGAGAAAGATGGCCAACAGAACGACCACGAAGAAGCCAACGAGGATCGGAGCGATAATACGCCACTCAATGGTGACTTTGTGGCCAGCAATTGCGGCTTTCGTTGGGCTTGACACCGGAGACATGGTAGCTGATGCTTCCCGCAAGAGAGCGCTACCAGCCGAGTGAGGATGAATTCATGACTCTCGCGGTCGAGGATTTCTGCCGGGGAATATCAGCCTGGAGCTACTTGATGGACTGGACACAGCGACGTCAACATATATGAGTATCGATCTTATAAGAATCCATGAATAGGGGCCAGCCGAAACAGGTCAATAAACATGGTACCGCTTCACCACAAAGTCAGGGGTGACGGTGTCTGTGGCCGCTAGCGTATTGCCGTCGTAAAAAGAGTTGATTAAGTTTATCTGAGCTTGTTAGAATGCCTCACCAGGCACATATTGAAGTGCCCGAGTCGCTAATGGCGATATCACCAACTATCCGACGTGGCATTAAGTAAGCGAACCATCTCCACACCTTTTCATATCCCACAACCGTCCCACCTTGATGGACTCACCTTCCATAAAGCGTTGCTGTGAGCTCTGGAGGAAACTTGTGAACGTCACACTGAACAGCAAGCAGGTGTGGAAGATCAAGCTAGCTATGTCTAGTCTAACTCTTCAATGCCTCTTTTCCTCCTGCATCTTGTTTGTCTTGCTCCTCCTTCTGCATGTCATGTATCTTGTTCCATACCTCTTTGATGATTTTCCGTTGCCTGGCTGCTTCCTGCTCTAACTCGCTGATCTGGCTTCCTATATCGGCTGCTTCCCCCCTTTTCCTCCGTGATCGGGAGCTTGAGCCTCTTTCGGACAGCATGTCCATTGCGGCTCTCATACTGTGAACTTGTTCCTCTAAGTTGCTAGCTATTTGCTCCTTCTCGGCCGCATCGCTAATCATCTCATCAAGTTTTTGTTTGAATGTTTGGCGAGTTTTATCGTCCATTGTTCTTGGACGGGATTGAATCTTGAGGAATGGGTTATTCACAATTCACCATCCGTAGAATTGGCGAAACTGATTAACTTACCAGTGTATAAGGCTCGATGTTCTGAGTCCGTTGGGGTGTAAAGACACGATCAATGATGGGATGTGTGCTCCATATATAGTACCCAACATGGCAAGATTCTAAAGCGGGCGCGCTATTTTGCGAACCAACATGAGTTACCCTGCATAGCACTGCATATAAGACGGCCGTGGCCGTACAGGTGTGAAGGCTACCTATCACACGGTGTCCTGGCTGCATATGCAAGAATTCGTGGCACGTCTGATTACGCTAGAGTAGGTTGAGTGAACTGGACTGACCAGCCCCACCCTGAGAGCGCAACGTCCCCAGCGGCATCGCGATGGAGACATTGAGAGGACCAAGGACATCGTCGTTCCCGTATACCTCGTATGAGAAACGGAGGCTCATCGCACGGACACGCCTCGTAATTGCTTCTCTTGTCCTCGTTGCACGGCTCGTTCCCCATCCAAGCGTGTTAATTCGTCTTGTGTCTCATCACTCCACTGACTTAACTCCCCTAGCGTCTTTTGCGTCTCCGTAATCCACTCACGGATTTGCTGCCTTTCTAGTTCATCTTTGTCGTTAAAGAGGTTGTTGTCCTTGAGATACTGAGTGTACCGCTCAGAAACACGCAACCGTGTTTCTACACCTGCTAGCAGCTCCTTGTTCTCAGGACGTTGGAAGAAACTAGTGACTACCTCGTCCTGAGGTTTAGTGTAGAGTTCGGGGTAGATGTATCTGTAGAAGAGAAAGACGAGGTCAAATGGATCTTGAAATATATAAGCCACCGGCAACTTGAAATCGTCTCGAAAATCCCAGTCTTGCGCCAGCTGAGAGTGGCTGGACGATTGTCGTTTCCTCGACGACAGAACGCTCATGAACTCGGCTGAGAGATCGACTTTAGGAATGATCGATCCAATAGTAATCCATGACGGCGGTAGAAAAGCGTGCCGCGGGACTGTAACCGCGAACTCCCAATCAATAACGCCGCGAATATGAAGCTCGTCGTCCACGATGATATTCTCAACGCGGAGATCAGGGTGGGATAGATAGAACGAGTCCCCTGACGAATCGGCCTCGAACCCGAAAACTTTCTGAGCTTCCTCTAAGCTTAGGGCATGAAGCGCAAACTCTTCGCGCTCAGCCTCCTCTCTCTTAAGGTTTTCGGAAGGCAGTCTCCACGTGTATTGCAGCAACCGATATTGCTCCTCGAGGAACTCTTTTGCAGTGGTAGCTGTGAAGCGTGGAGCTGTATAGCCATCGACCTGGAGTTCATTCTTGCGCATTGAAAGTGCACCGACGATTTTCGGTCCGAATTTGGGATCCAGGGTTGATTGAGGCACGCAGGATTCTCCGCAGAGAAACATGAACTTCCGAAACCGGGGCCAGACCGTCGCGTGTGGCATTAACGAGCCTCCTTGAGGGAATTTGAGCCTTCGCAGTTCGGCGAACATATCGACAACGTCCCCGAAGAGCTGACGCCGGCAGGCTTCTGAACTATTCCGGAGTATTTCTTCTGTCAGGGGCTGGCCATTAATGTAATCCAAGACTATGAATACTTGATGCGCTGAGGAATCTCGTCGGAGTCGACTACGGCCGTATGCGTATACTCGGGGGATGGGAATATCTGTGCGGTCCCGTACATATCTATGTACGCCATATCAGTCTCCAAAAGGCTGGTAATGAACATGCAGGTAGCGCTTACTGCATAGTGTAGACCTCACTGCATACCTTATCCCACACATCATGGACCGCTGGTTCGATGGGAAGCCTGACAAGTCGGACGGTGCCATTGGGGAAGTCAAGGACGAAACAGACATTGAAGCTGCCTTGGTGCCGGCATCTGATGCTGCATGACAAGCCGCCGTTGTACTTGGAAGCTAGAGCACGAATGGCATCCGTGTCGATTGAGTCGATGAATTCATGGGTCTGGACTTTGCGCTGGTGATCTGTGAGAGGCCGGAGACTGTGTGCAGGAGGGGGGCCCGAACTGAGAATGTACGTGAGACGTGACTTCCAGTAAGAATGAATGTGGGTAAGGCAATATATCCACGGAATGGACAAAAGACGCTTAATGAGAGAAAGCATCGGGAAAGATGGTACATGGACGAGTTTGTCCAGCATCGGTGGATCAGTGACCACACGCGCGCAAGTTTGGGATGCGAAGTAACCGCAGAATAAATGGCGGGGCACCTTGACACCTGATATGTAAGGACAAAACTTTAGTCAGGCACCTGCTGCTTAATCATCAAAGTCATAGGCATTGCTTCTAGTGTACACGATGTCTTCACTGAAGAAGTTGACAACACTAGGTGGAGCATTCTCACGGTCAGAGTGAAGAAGAAGCCATAGTTGCTGACGACTGTACCGTACTGCTTTCTGAGACTTAATCGCCCTGTTGGGCATCTCGCCGATAGGAGATATAACGAAGGCTGTTCAGGACGCCTAGCTCCATAGAGCCGAAGTGGCGCACTAACATCCCGGCGATGTTCCTTATATAATCATGTTAGTGTGTACCAGCAAGGTATGTGCAACTTATACCTCCAGGGGGCAAGCTAGCATGAATTTGGTAAGCTTGTCGCCAGCGCTCAACGCTGCATGAGCGAACTGTCAACATCAACACACCGCGTCGCCTAACCACAAGACGGCAATTTCTGGCCCGCGGTTGCAGAGCGAAAGTGCTGATTGCGCGAACCAGCACCCACAAAGGCCGTCATCATTCCCTCCAAGCGGTCCAGAATGGAAGAGAAATGCCTCGGCCACGGTGCTGTGTTCGCCAGCACGCCATCGTCTTCGAGCATCTGTTTAAAGGCGGCCTGCCAAGTCACCATGACCGCATTCGACACCCTTCCTTTGGACAGGTACAGGATAGAGCGCACAAACTTGAAGGGCCAACTACACACCGTAGATCGATTAATGATAGAAACATATCCGCAGGTTCACTACGCCAATCGTCGTTATACTATCAAAGATCCTCCGATTCCGAGGTCTCCAGCACCGGTCTTGTGCAGACATCAATCGTGTGCAGTGATGGGCCAGATGTGCATTGGGCGGTTGGCCCCTCTCATCGTGCCGCGCTCATCGTTCGAGCTGCTCGCTTGGTGATTGTGGAGGCTAGTGCAGATAACAAACCCTCCCCCGTTCCTAGCCGCGGCTCGATGTATTCCCCGGCTCCTCGGCTCCATCTCTGCCCATTCCTACATATTTAGGGCAATTATGATAATATCTTGGCCATTCTGCGTCTGGATTCATCGATGCGCCGCAGCTGCTCTGCTCTTTCCTCGTCGCCCACAGGAGGCCGTGTTGGACCGCCGGCACCATACTCTGGAATGCACAAAGCTCGGAGGCGCCGCAGTTACGCTGGGCCATGGCAAACGAGGATTGTAGACCTTCAAAAGGGCACGGTATCGTCGAGGTTGACGCCGACGTATTACATGCCCAGTTGTAGTGCAGTTTTCTTCCGGGGGGTCTTGAGAGTGGTCCCAGGTGTGCCATTTGATTTGGTGGCATCGTACCTCTACGATGTGTGCGTGTCGCTTATGGATATCCCGTTCGCAGCGTCTCAGCCGTTCGATGCCTGACAATATCCACATCTGATCTTGGCTAACAGTCAGGTCGGCCAAAAGCGTCCTAACCGGACGTTTTGATTTGAGATGGAACAATGTGTCTTGTCGAGAGCGTCGGGGTTGGGATCGGTTCTGCGAAGGTGTCGTGCCACTTGTATCCGACCTCAGCGGACCCACTCGACTGCCGCAGGCAGTCTACTTCTTCTAGGCACCCGAGCATTTCAGGATTATATCGGCTCCGGTCGTCAGGCAAGTTAATTAATGCAAATCTCAGTTCGGGCGAGATCTGACATGATGGCTTCCTCGCACAGAACATGAAAGGTGCGTCGTGTATACAGTAAACCATGGCTACGGCACCGCGTTGACGTAGATGCCATAACGGACCGGGCTTTACAAGTCCATGACAGACTGCGAGAACTTCGGCTAGTTCGAAAGAAGGTTACGGGATAAAGCTCGAGGCTGCGGATGATCGAACAGGTCTGCGCGATCTCCGGAAGGTGCCTTCCAGACACGACAATAGGTGCCGCTCTTTCTCGTCTTCCATGAAGATCAATATCGCGGTGAGCAACACGGGCTCGTGAGTAGCGCTGGGATTGCGGTGGCAGTCGAGGTGGCGCCGGCGCGGCGGACCGTCCAACTCTTCTGCACGTCGTAGTAGGCGGCGACTGCCTCGATTTAGGGTAACAGCCTCCGTTTCCTATACGAGGTACCGGGGAACGAAGATGTACTTGGTCCTCTTGATGTCTCAGTCGCAATGCTACTGCGCTTTCAGGGTGGGGCGAGTCACTCCAGCTCACTCAACTACTTTATGCATATGCAGTCAGGACGCCCTGTGATAGATAGCCTTCACAACCGTACGGCCCCGGCCGCGTTATACGCAGTGCTATGCAGGGTAACTCGTGTTGGTTCCCAAAATGGCGCGCCCGCTAAAGGGGCGGAAGGCTATCTGCGGGACTCGAAACTCATTCTTGACTTTGAACAAGTCACTGTATTAACAACACGCCAGGTGGATGCATGACTACGGTACTGTAATTCCAGGAAAGGATGTTCCAGCTAGGAGGCGAGAGAGCCGCTGGTAGACATACGCCGGGTTTCCGTTCGGCCAGTTCGCAGTTCGGTCATCGGCCCCATTTCATCTCTCGTTAACCTATTGAAGGAAGTCAGCTGTGAGCAGCCGTCAAGGCGCCAGCAGGGAGTATTGTGCAGGACCGACATCACTCCGGTGTGTGATTGGCAGCCAGACACTACGCATGCTCGTAGCACACGCGATCACGTTGTCTCATCTTGCATCGTCACTTCATCAGTTGGAGGGAATCCGCGCACTTGGGCATAAGTATCACACCCGAAACTCTTTCGGCCCTCGTGATTTGAGTCGTGGACTTGGCGATCGAAGGGTTGCCTTGGCCGCTTCGTCCGTCTCCATAGAACTGCTAGGTCTATCACATCAGTATAGATGCGTCTCTAAATGAAGAAATAACGTTTAATTAACTCACCACGGCGGCAAGAAGGAGGAGCTGAACTGGGTGCCTCGGCACGAGGTGGACAGAAGAAGTCGTACTTGGTCTCCTACGACGTGTTCCGGGATGGGATGACGACGGCTCAGCAGATCCTCATCTGTTACAGCCAGCTTAAGCATGATACCCTCAGGGAATGTGGATGAAACGAGGTAGAGATGCACCGCATACTTATCATCACATCGAATAGTTGGTGGTATTGCCATTCGAAGCTCGGGGAGTTCTTTGAGCTCGGGCAGACGGGTATTCACGCATCACAGATATATGCCGGGTGAGGCATTCTATCAAGCTCAAGTCTTGTTTATGACAATCTACGCCCAGAGGCCACAGACACAATCACCCCTGTCTTTGTGGCGAAGCAATGCCATGCTAATTGACTTTATTTGAGCTGGTCCCTATTTTCGGGTTTCTTCTGAGTTCAACACTCAAATATGTTGGCGTCTCCCTCTAGTCCATCGAAATGGCTACAGGAGTACAATTCCGTAACCTCAGGCTGGATATCCCCCGACAGAAACCCTCAGAAGCGGAAAGTCATGAATTCATCCTCATTCTCAGCTGGTAGCGCTCTCTTGCAGGAAGCATCAGCTACCATGTCTCCGGTGTCAAGCCCAACGAAAGCCGCAACTGCTGGCCACAAAGTCACCATTGAGTGGCGTATTGTCGCTCCGATCCTCGTTGGCTTCTTCGTGGTCGTTCTGTTGGCCGTCTTTCTCAAGCTCTGGAATCGCAAGCGCGAAGAGGTAACGCCGCCTAGGTCATGATGACGCTGAACAAGTCATGCTCCATACTTCTAGCTAACGTACTGAACAAGGCCCAGAATCACGAACTTCAGGAAACGCGGCCAAACACAGTATATGGCATCGATAATAACCTGTGATTATGCGTCTCAGAGAGCACCTTCGACAATATCCGCATTTTGGCGGTCTTACGCCCTCAATACGAGGCGATCCAGAATCAACCGAGCATGGACGTCCTCAAGTGTGCAGACAGAAGGAGAAATACTGTGCTTCCAATAAACAAGGGTTTAGGTGTAGTGACGGCTGGGTTGGGCGTCAGAGCGTGCTCGCTGGCGAGCGTGACCCAAGATTTCGTACGTCAGCGGATGGGCTCAGCTGAAGCTACCTCGTCAGCAACTCGGTCCCACGAGTGCAGCAACATCTCGTTCTTTGCCGGCCGGCTGGTGGTGCGGCAGCCCGGCGTTCTCAAAGCTCGCCTCCCGATCCGCCTTCTAACCTCGCCCGACACCTCCGGCACGGGCTTCATGACCTTCGCGTTTCTCAGCATCAGTATCTCGCCCCGCACCATTTTGCGCTGCGTCACGAGGAACGGGATGAACGTCTTCGAATTCGTTACTGTTTCTGGTGTTTAGGGTAAAAATTATCGGATCTTCGGATGGACTAGGCAGTCACCTATGTTAGTGGTAGTGCCCTTAATATTGAAGTCGAAGTGCCCAGTTTTGGGCCACCCCCGACTTTGGGCCACCTTTTCCCATGCGAAACCCGGATTTCAACAAAATTCACCTAGTCAAGGTTTACTGTACTTTATTCTGTAACTATTCTTTTGATTTTAATGGAGTAGTTGAAATCCGGGCTACGTATGGGAAAAGGTGGCCCAAAACTGGGCGCTTCGACTTAAATCATGTCACGTCTAACGCTTGAGGTCTAGCGGTTCCCCTCAAGGGACAGACAAGACAAAAGGTTTGTAGCACCCGTCTGCGATATTCCGCCATAAGGAGGACTTTAAGAACTGGGCGTATTTCTGTATAGCCGCATGGAAGGTAGTAGACGAAGAGCGCGATGAGCTATAAGAAGGCTAAGGACGAAACTATGTCTAACTCCGTCACTAGATTCTTTTCGTCACGCCGAGGGTTTCTTTGTGGGAAGAAGCAGAATATGATACGAACGTGAATAGCTGTAGCTGCTCCGGGTCTCTTCTCAAACAAGACATTGACAGAATGCTCGTTGCTGCGCACATCATTAAGCTATCTTATGCGCGAGATGGAAAAGGGGTAGTCGAGCTCCAAGATAGTGCATGAAGAACAAAGCGGAGACTGCCTTGTCAACATGCAATTTAACATCACTTTGGTGCATGTGCTAGGGCCAGAAGTGGCTTAGGAAGATGGTTTGCGTCCATAGATAACAGTCCTGTGGCACAGAGATCAGTAGGCTACACACGATTGCTACGCGCCAGAACTTGCACTTTGATGGAGGGGCAGGCCACTGTCCGATTCACCAACTGCCGCATCTTAGCAACCAAAACGGTCACTTCCTCAGGGTACCATCCCAGTACCTCTGTACCGAGATACCTAGACAAACCATCGAGACTCGTATGAAGAAACGCTTGAAGCAGCGATCCGGCACGTTGCGATGTCGCGTCACTGGGCCAGACGCCGCACGGCATCGTGGTATCCTTCTCGACAAGGTCGACGAATCCGGCAGCTTCCATGCTTCTCTTCATCTTGTATCCACGAGCTATATCGAAACTGCAACCTGTCTTTTTCCCAGCTTCGATAAATAGCTCGCCCCACGCGTCGGCAATGTGCTTCTCTTCAGGCGTGAAGTCAGTAGACTCAAGTGTAGGATCCATCTCGAAATCCTGTATCCATCCACCCGGCCTCAGGCAGCGGAACGCCTCCTTGTACAACTTTTCCCAATCACAGACTGAACCGTACAGGGCGCGTAGATGAACCAAATCGAAATGGTTCTCGGGCCAAGTCCAGGTGAGGTTCATGTCGTCTATCTCAAATTTCAGGTTCGGTGGGATCCATGTCGGCTGAATGGGGCTGATGTCGGTACCTATGACGGTAGTCCCTGGGAAGGCGTCCGCGAAGTCGATAGCCCATATCCCAGTTCCTGTTCCGACGTCCAGGACTCTGTGTGGATTCCCGCCGATCGGAGCGAGAAACAACCTGTCCTCCTGTAAAATAGTTACTGCGTTGTGAAATAGATCAAGGCCATGGTTCTGCTGATCGTCATTAGGAGCCCAGTAATTATTTGTCATGGAGCTCTGGTAGGTCCGGCACTGCAAGACTCGATACTGTCGTACGCTCTCGGTCAGGGACACAGTGGACGAGGCGATGTCCCCGCCAAATGCGGAGTCAACATTATCGTCTTGCTCGAGACCTGGATCGACTAAGATAGGTGGCGCCTGCTCGGTGGTGGCTTGATTGGCTTCATCCTGCGGATTCGTTGCTAGCTGGACGGGTAATTCTGCAGGCGGACTGGAAGCCATTGTATAGCATGGGACGTCTGTTGACAGCGCGAAGAATGCAATATAAGGAGAAGGAAGATGGAGTTCGGAAAACTGTCTTATAGGGGAGGCCCTGTTATGTCATCAGCAAGCAAATTGCCCTAAGGCCAGGCTGCCAGTTGTTATGGAACTCGGACCGTCAGTGGAAGAATGATCATCCACATATAATCGAGATTCCCTCTGCTAGCTTAGGGAGCACTCAGTGGGTTGCGGGTGAGAGGAGATGAACCTACGGCCTGAAGACGTTGCAAGGACTTACCCCCAGCTAAGTCGGGTAGAAACGAATGGGTAGGCTTCGCCGACGATGGGCCTGAACAACGCTAGTCTGTCACTGGGGAATTGGGTGAGCCAGGGACGGAATGGGAGCGGATGACGCTGTGCTCCTTACATGCACAACCCCCTTCTTAGTCATAGCAGACTGGTGTGAGCCCTACTCTGTTACGAATTCTATATCAAACTACCATTCCGGCAGTTCGATTGATGTACCTTATAACGAACTGCCATCCTGGGACTTTGCCCCTTGTTCGTGTCGCACCACAGCGCTTGACCCGGGGAGAGCTGAGCATCCAACTGCGATTTTGGCAGTTGACTGTCTTGCCCATTCCACATCATCAGTCGCGACGCTCTGTCAATCATGGCTTCCGACAACATCAACGAGGGAGGGGCCAAAATGTCCTTCCGCACCTTGACAAACCAAGGAGTTGAAGAGGAGTCTTCTCAATTACT
>JAXQGQ010000098.1:0-26466 GCA_037040145.1 Sordariomycetes sp. M70-01Q | reverse complement strand
CAAGTCTCCTTTGTGACATAAAAGCGCTGGACGCATCAGACGCAGAAGCACTCTGACGAACTGGTGCTCGGTATATCGGGACAAAATCGATAAAGTATCGAACTGTAGCAATATTACGCTGGTCCAGGACGGAATGTTGAAGAGTCATGAGAACAATTAATCCATTCAAGTGCGTATCAAGAGGTAACATTCTAATACACGGACCCCGATACCTGAAATCACAAGATCAACAATAATCAATAGCCATGTTGAGAAGGAGAAATTCAATCATCCGGAAACTTCGTCGTCCACAGCCCAGAACAATAGCAAAGTCGGTTGAAGGGCAGCGGTTGGTCCCACTCTTTTCCAGATCCATCAGTGAGTGTTTTCCAGCATTTTCGACAGAAAGCGTGCTTCCCACAAGGCTTCCAGATTATATCATATCCTTGAATAAAGTGTTTCGAACAATGTATACACTTCTGTGCAGGCTTTGGTAGTGTTACCACATACTCATCCGTAGCTACGCAAGGGAAAAGGTAATTTGGATCCAGCCTGTCTCTGCTCGAGCTGATTGTTGTGATGGCCTTGATGACTTCCTCGTATACGGTTTCATTAGATTTCTGTAACCGTTTGAGCGCTCGCAATCGCCATTCCTCACGGGAATCGTTAAGGCATTGAGCAACCTATTCCGAGCTGTCATGCGACCTTGCTACGTTCAGCCTGAAGATAAAGTCTTCGAACCTCGTATCTTGAAAGTTTGCACGAAAGACTGCGAATCTTCGCTCTCGTTTCTGAGGGATCGTCACCCAAGCTTCAAGATCAGTATTCTTCGTCGACATCGTGACTAAGGTTTCGCGGTGAGGCACAACGCAGATTCTAGAAAGGAGGGACCGCTGCACTAGAAGGAACAGGTCAATACATATATGGCGAGAAGGACTAAAATAAGGCCCGAACGTTTGGTGCCGTGAGGCCAGATGAGGCCAGAATCAGGTCCCTTAATCTATGGGCAGGGACTAAAATCGGGACTTGAATTGGGACTTCAGTAATGTGCCACGTCAGCCAGCTGGTATGGCTTGAGTCGAGAGACGAGCTGCACGAAAATGGCCATGTCCAAGCGAAGGAGCTTCTCGGTCACGTATCGGTGATGATATGATAGAGTAATTGAGAAGATTTCTCTTCAACTCCTTGGTTTGTCAAGGTGCGGAAGGTCATTTTGGCTCCTCCCTCGTTGATATTGTCGGAAGCCATGATTGACAGAGCGTCGCGACTGATGGTGTGGAATGGGCAAGACAGTCGACTGCAAAAATCGCAGTTGGATGCTCAGCTCTCCCCGGGTCAAGCGCTGTGGTGCGACACGAACAAGGGGCAAAGTCCCAAGATGGCAGTTCGTTATAAGATACATCAATCGAACTGCCGGAATAGTAGTTTGATATAGAATTCGTAACAGTATAGGGCTCACACCAGTCTGCTATGACTAAGAAGGGGGTTGTGCATGTAAGGAGCACAGCGTCATCCGCTCCCATCCGTCCCTGGATCACCCAATTCCCCAGTGACAGACTAGCGTTGTTCAGGCCCATCGTCGGCGAAGCCTACCCATTCGTTTCTACCCGACTTGGCTGGGAGTAAGTCCTTGCAACGTCTTCTGGCCGTAGGTTCATCTCCTCTCACCCGCAACCCACTGAGTGCTCCCTAAGCCAGCAGAGGGAATCTCGATTATATGTGGATGATCATTCTTCCACTGACGGTCCGAGTTCCATAACAACTGGCAGCCTGGCCTTAGGGCAATTTGCTTGCTGATGACATAACAGGGCTTCCCCTGTAAGACAGTTTTCCGAACTCCATCTTCCTTCCCCTTATATTGCATTCTTCGCGCTGTCAACAGATGTCCCATGCTATACAATGGCTTCCAGTCCGCCTGCAGAATTACCCGTCCAGCTAGCAACGAATCCGCAGGATGAAGCCAATCAAGCCGCCACCGAGCAGGCACCACCTATCCTACGAAATCTTGGGTCACGCTCGCCAGCGAGCACGCTCTGACGCCCAACCCAGCCGTCACTATACCTAAACCCTTGTTTATTGGAAGCACAGTATTTCTCCTCCTGTCTGCACACTTGAGGACGTCCATGCTCGGTTGATTCTGGATCGCCTCGTATTGAGGTCGTAAGACCGCCAAAATGCGGATATTGTCGAAGGTGCTCTCTGAGACGCATAATCACAGGTTATTATCGATGCCATATACTGTGTTTGGCCGCGTTTCCTGAAGTTCGTGACTCTGGGCCTTGTTCAGTACGTTAGCTAGAAGTATGGAGCATGACTTGTTCGACGTCATCATGACCTAGGCGGCATTACCTCTTCGCGATTGCGATTCCAGAGCTTGAGAAAGACAGCCAACAGAACGACCACGAAGAAGCCAGCGAGGATCGGAGCGACAATACGCCACTCAATGGTGACTTTGTGGCCAGCAGTTGCGGCTTTCGTTGGGCTTGACACCGGAGACATGGTGGCTGATGTTTCCTGCAAGAGAGCGCTACCAGCTGAGAATGAGGATGAATTCATGACTTTCCGCTGCTGAGGGATTCTGTCGGGGGATATCCAGCCTGAGGTTATGGAATCGTACTCCTGTAACCGCTTCGATGGACTAGAGGGAGACGTCAACATATTTGAGTGTTGAACTCAGAAGAAACCCGAAAATAGGGACCAGCTCAAATAAGTTAATTATCATGGCATTGCTTCGCCACAAAGACAGGGGTAACTGTGTCTGTGGCCTCTGGGAGTATATTGTCGTAAACATTAGAATGCCTCACCCAGCACATATCTGAGACGCGTGAATACCCGTCTGCTCGAGCTCAAACTCCGCGAGCTACGAATGGCAATACCACCAACATTCGATGTGATAATAAGTATGCGGTGCATCTCTACCTCGTTCATCCACAGTCCCTGAGGGTATCATGCTTAAGCTGGCTGTAACAGATGAGGATCTGCTGAGCCGTCGTCATCCCATCCCGAAACACGTCGTAGGAGACCAAGTACGACTTCTTCTGTCCACCTCGTGCCGAGGTACCCAGTTCAGCTCCTCTTTCTTGCCGCCATGGTGAGTTAATTAAACGTTATTTCCTCACTTAGAGACGCATCTACACTGATGTGATAGACCTAGCTGTTTTATGGAGACGGACGAAGCCGCCAAGGCAACCCTTCGATCGCCAAGTCCGCGACTCAAATCACGAGGCCCGAAAGAGTTTCGGGTGTGATACTCACGCCCAAGTGCGCAGATCCACTCCAACTGATGAAGTGACGATGCAAGATGAGACAACGTGATCGCGTGTGCTACGAGCATACGTAGTGTCAGGCTGCGAATTACATACCGGAGTGATGTCAGTCCTGCACAATACCCCCTGTTGGCGTCTTGACGGCTGCTCGCAGCTGACTTCCTTCAACAGATTAATGAGAGATGAAATCGGGCCGACGACCCAATCCTTTTGCCCAGCAAAACCCGAGACTATAGACTCGCAAGTTGAACCCGTCCAGGAACGACACCTCTCTTCTGGTTCTTGCCGGCTAGTTCGTGTCGGAGCTCCCAGGCTGGTCGAGGATCCGTCATGTGAAAGTAAGATAGGCAGGTCTTCGAGTATGCACATGTCAGTGAACCCACGACATCGGATATGTGGTACTTTCCATGACCCTGTAAGGGCTCGGACCCCTGTGTATTGCCGGATGGCGTTCTTGATTCTCCACGTTCGTTGGTGTGGCACTCAAAAGCAATAGCCTCTACCCAGGTTTCGAGTCAAAACTCATGTTTTTATGCCCTTTGACGCAGATCAAGTGGTCCGTCCAGAACATTAAAGCCTCCAACTTGCATGGCGTTTCCGTTAGGGGTAGTAGTCTGGCAATCGAATATGACATGGCTTCAAGGAGACGGAACTTCAAGGCAATCACGAATCGTAGGTTCTGAAGAATGAAGTGTTAAATTCGACGGCGTTAGCTCTGGAGAAAGCGATCCCTCTATCTACCTGAGTCGAACGGCTCGTAAATGACCGTCTAGTCTAGCTTTGCCAAGTCGATCGAATCCGATGGACGAGCAAGGTTGGCTCGCCAGTGATGTTTGTTGACCGGGTCTTTCTGATAGATGTTCACTTCGAAGAACTTGTTATCGACCTCGCACTTGTAGTTCTTGTACCTATATAGTGATTGTCAACCCAGACGTTATGATGGAAATATATCAAGATGCAGGCAATAAACTCACGAATTACTCAACTCACAGTAGAGCGTTTATTTCATGTCGCCGGAATGATCGGGTAGAAGCCATTGGAGTTGGTGGTGCTCCATACTCAAAGCTACTTGATAACCAATAATCAATACCCTCTCCCGTACTTTGGACTGCCCACGCTCCTCTTCCTCTTCCTCATAACACCTTTAGTTCAGATCGTCTTTTGATGCGGGAACTTGAGCCCTGGCTGTCTCCCGTCCCTTGTCCGACAGCTCTTTGTTCTCTGCTCCATTCAAGCCTTCAGGTTTCCCCTGCTAGACTGTTGATACATAAAGCAGGCTCCTATAACTTATTGGTGTATTTCTTCGTAGAGAAAGTCATGTAACACTCTTCCAAAGAAAAAAAAAATGAGAACTCCGGCGAGTCTTCGAGTGTGGCGCTGCATGTTTGTAGTGATTCACGTTACGAGACTTTTAAGACATGGTAGCTTGATCAACTATGTATTCTAGTGCCACATACCCGCCCAGGTCGAGGGCAGTAAACAAGCCTTGCAGGCGGCTAATCTGATAGCTATCCGCTTGCTAACCTCAGGCTAACTCCCCAAACCCCCCAGTGCCTCCTTCTACAACTCTCTTATTGAGACTCGAAGAACTGCCGCCGCTTCCTATCAATATCCATGAAACTGGTTTCCCTAGGTAGAGATATTGGTCGCATAATAGCTGGAACCTGTGGTTCCCCTGCTTATCCAACGTCACTTCGGCAGTGGTAACGTCCCAGCGTGGCTGACCTGCGAGGTAGAGCATGGCGGTCTCATAGCCATCCTCCAAGACACTGAAGACTTTGAGAAGGTCAGGGACTCGGGTATGGTCGTGGCCTGCAAACCACTCCCACAAGTTCACGGTAATGCCGGTTCCTGTTATAGTTGCTTCACGCAAGTCCTCGTTCCATTCGTGGTCCTGGAGACAGTCGCGAAGGGTTCTACCATCCGCATGCGCATAGAGGTCGCCTGTCCAGTCAAGAGAGACGAGGGCAAGGTAGATGTCCCCTCCGCGAGACGCAACGTCTTTGCCTATCAGGACCGGGTTCGCCCCGGAACTTAATGCCGCTCGTAACCAGGTCGGTTTTTTGAAGATTCGTGCCCACAATTCGCCGTTGCGTCTCTCCTCATCATTGAGCTCGGCATGTTCATCTTCCAAGAGCCGAATAGCCGGCGCGGTCTCCGGGATGCTGGTGTATTCCATGGTGTGCGTTTGGGTGTTGGAAAATGAAGGAGGAGAAGGATCTCGCTACGTCTTTATAGTAATTTAGCCGCCCTGCTGGAATCATATTTTGCGAAAGCCCGAACTGCGAACTGGCCGAACGGAAACCCGGCGTATGTCTACTAGCGGCTCTCTCGCCTCCTAGCTGGAACATCCTTTCCTGGAATTATAGTACCGTAGGCATGCATCCACCTGGCGTGTTGTTAATACAGTGACTTATTCAAAGTCAAGAATGAGTTTCGGGTCCCGCAGATAGCCTTCCGCCCCCTTAGCGGGCGCGCCATTTTGGGAAGCAACACGAGTTACCCTGCATAGCACTGCGTATAACGCGGCCGTGGCCGTACGCGTGTGAAGGCTATCTATCACAGGGCGTCCTGAGTGCAAATGCATAAAGTACATCTTCGTTCCCCGGTACCTCGTATAAGAAACGGAGGCTCATCGTGTGGACACGCCTCGCGATTGCTTCTCTCGTTCTCGTTGCACGGCTTGTTCCCCATCCAAGCGTGTTAATTCGTTTCGTACCATCTACTGACGTAACTTCTCTAGCATTTTCTGCGCCTCGGTAGTCCACTCACGGATTTGTTTGCCGTTCTGGTTCATCTTCGTCGTCGAAGAGGTTGTTGTCCTTGAGATACTGAGTGTCCCGCTCGGAAACACGCGATCGCCTTTCTACATCTGCTAGCAACCCCTTGTTCTCAGGACATTGGAAGAAACTAGGGATTACCTTGTCGCCAGGCTAAGTGTACAGTCTGGGGTAGATGCATCTGTAGAAGAGCAAGACAAGGTCAGATGGATCTCGAAAGTCCGAGTCTTGCGCCAGCTGGGAGTGGCTGGACGACTGTTGTTTCCTCGACGGCAGAACGCTCATGAACTCAGATGAGAGATCAACCTTAGAAACGATCGATCCAGTGGTAATCCAGGACAGCGGTAAAGCGGATGGAGCGACCGAATGTGCTAACATACAGAACGAGCGGCCGATCATATTGTGCCACAGCCTGAGTAGCTTGCATCATGTTCGGATAATGGGGACGTGGCTTAACGAACGTAGACTATGGAAGCGGATGGAATGGTGGCGCTCATCCGCACCTTGCACTAATACGGATCATCCATATTGTTGTAGGCGCACTGCGAAAGTAGTCTAGGCTTGCAGAGCCTATTCACGTGATAGGTTGCCTCAGGCACAAACAATAGATATATTCTGTCGGAGCACAGGAGCAGCATACAGGGATTCCGGCCCTGATACAGGCGGCGACTATCGAACCGATCCGAGATCCACCGTCGCCCTTCGGACCCCGCAACTTCAACAATCCAGTCTTCTGATCTGCGTGTCGTGTTCTGCCGGACGCCACCCTCCAGCGACTGACTGATCTTCTTTCGACTCCAGGGCATCAAAACATTGAAGTCCGTAGTATTGTATCGCTACTGGTGATACGGGAAGACGAAAATTAAGTGAGTGATTCGCGCATCTAGATGGGAGGTACCGTTATTAACAGCCTCTTTTCCGAAGACAATGTGTACTTGGGTTCGAAAGCGCTGCCGCAAATGTAATGTTATTATCCAGGAATATATCATAGTGGCATGTCACGGAGTGCAACATCCTATCGGTGATCCAAACTCGGTTCTACGGTTCGAACTCGCGTACTGTGCGATGCACAGTCTTCCAACCCCTGACACGAGCAGCGACTAGGCTTGGGGCAAAGAATCACAGGCCGTGTAGTTGACTACATTTGTCAAGACAACCTAAAATGCAACCTCTTATTATCTGTATACCAGTGATCGCGGACTATGATAGACAGGATGTACTCCATTAGCATGATCGATCCTGTAAGGCGGGCCATGGTTCCAGCCGTGCAAGTCATGAAAGCTCCTCAGCTGCTCGCCCACCCGGTCAATTGCCTGTGGCTCCTTCGCCTTGACAACGCCTTGACAGATACGTACTACACTAACGAGCAATTCGTTCTTGCCATCTAGATGCGCATTGAGGGGGTCATAGTTGATGTTGAATAGGTCGCAGACAATATAGACGTGAGAGTCCCAGCGCTCCACCACTATAAAGCGGCAATCAGAGCTGTTGTACACATCGTCCGGCGAGACCAGTCTGTCATACTTGAGATGCTTCAAGACTTGTGTGATCGTCTTCTGTGGTTCTTCCCATGCCTGCAGCCATGCAGGATCGCTCTTTTTTACGATAATGAGAATGCGAATCGGTGATTCATCACCGGGAGACAACATGCGGGCGACGGAGACGCTGAGCGGCAGAACAGGAAGAAACGTCTGTCATTGGCGCCTATGCCGTCGTTCTTGTGGTTGAATGTCAACCTAGAATAGCGTTAGCACGGCCACAAATAGGGATACAGGGAGGTAGAGAGGCGTACGAGTAGGCGATCCAGATAGCGTGAGTGTGGGCGAAAGAGAGGTTGTTATTTGTGCGCGTTAGCGCCTACGCTCGTTGAGGAAGTGAGATCGCCGGACTCGGAAAAACATACTACCCTCTTGAACCAATCTGGCAGGGGATAAAATATGGCCTCCTAGCCACGCTATCTCAGAAAGGTCCAGCGCTAACCGCTTACAACCCGCTTGAGCTGCAGTCGCTTTTTTTTTTTCTCTTCAGGTAACTAACAGGTACAGGACCTCTGCCGTGCGTGGCTCTTCCGTCGCTGCGCCCGGCGCACTGTTCCCGAATTGCCCGTACGTCGTGGCTAGCTTTCCGCGTTACCTGACGATGCGACGACTAACTCGGCCTTCCTAGCATTCCCGCCACAACTCTACCCCCTGGATGTGCTCCCGACCCACTGACTAGCATGGCCAACCTAGCGTCAACGTACAGGAATCAAGGCCGGTGAAAGGAAGCGAAATCGTTGGAGGATTGGGTGTTGGAGACGAGGAAGACGACGCTTGGGACGTATCATCCCTCTACACTCACTACTATGGACAATCTCGCTTGTGCCTGGCAGAATCAAGGTCCCCACGCAGAAGCGTTGGCGTTGATGAGCAGGTGTATCCAAGCTCGACAACAAGTCCTTGGTCCAGATCAGCCATATAATCTCACATCTTTGGCACCTTTGAATGAATGGACTAAGGGTTATCTGATTGAGCATAGATAATTTCAGTTTTGTCATAATCTGACCTAGACGTAGGTTGACTAGCCCAGCCTCCTGGATGGTTTTTGCGCCGGTCGGAATATCTCACGGTGGTTCTCCCCGAGAGCATCTCAAGAGAGCGAGTATCTTATTTGGAGAAGAAGTTGGCAGGACTAAGCAGCTTCGTTGCGACGCATGGCCGAGCATAATGCACTCATCGACAGCGGGAATGTTTGCCGTACAGACATACTAGGGATCAGCAGCGTTATACGAGGCCATATACCTCTACCCTAAAGTGCTATCACTTTCTCTCTGCCAATATAATCCTATGTGTCCGCGACTAGAAGCTCGCCTCTCGCAATCACGGCGGATGCTACCTATATCAACGACCCACTCCCAAAGACCAAGCAATGGCGGCAACAATCGAAGCCACTAGCATTGCTGCCAGAACAGCTGCGGGCATAAGGGTGCCTAACATTGCCATGCTCGTGAGGGTCGCGAATACACCCCCAGCTGGAGTAAACCCTCCGTACAGGAAAGATTGAAATGCTGCGGCTAGCGACCCTGTTTCGAGTTTTGTTACCAAGAGATTGGGTCGTTCCGCTGATATCATAGCTGCGATGATGAGACGGCTACCTACCAGCTGCGACACCAACTGGCCCAAAGCCAAGAGCGAGGACTAGGATACAGACGATCATGAAGGTCACCAGCCACACGATCGCCGTGGCAATCACATCTTTGACGATCGATCAGTTCTCACTCGTCCGAGATGTCGTTGATAGAGATTTGGATGTCCTTACGCGGCTGAGAGGCCCATGTTATGAGGGCTTCCCACATCTCCCCCATCCAGGCAGCGATGTTGCGATCCCATGGGTGGATGCTCGCGGCGACTCGGACGTATGGATGATCGAGTGCAAGCTGCTGGACGATATACATTGCATAAGAAACAGAGGATGTCACGATGTCACGTACGACGAGGGTAGAACTCCGTCATGTTGCTGTAGAACGTAGCTGAAGCTGAAGCGGGGTTTGTAGATTCGGGCACCAGGCGCGATGCCTGAGGCCACAGCTTTGGGCTGAGTGGAGGCTCATAAGTCATACTGCCGTGGCAAGACGGTGAGGCTTGATTGTCTCGGGCTCTTCCAGCTGCCCCGGCACTGCCGACGCCTCTCTCCGCTCATGGGCGACCTGAAGGCTCGCATCAGGGCCAAACTCTCGCGAAGGAACTCGGGAGGGCCGCCTTCCATCTCTCCCGCTAGCAGCCGCGCTGGCCACCTCGGGTCCAGGGTCCAGCCTACCTCGCCCGCTTTCCGCCCCGCCAAGAGCGAACACAGAAACTCCAAGAATGTCGATCAGCCGCCCTCCGCCAGCACCACCAACGCCGGTCACGCCGACGCCTCAGCTGTCTCATTAGTGACCGACGTGAAGCAGCAGCAGCAGCAGGAGTCACAAGCCACCGCTCACGGTCCCCTGACGCCTCATTCCACCGCCGACACCGCTGTCCCAGATGAAAGCGCGGTCGGCGACGGCAGTCTCGGCACGCAACAGGTCGTCGACAAGCCTCGCAAGCGTCCGTTCTCCGGTCCCGACGCGCCCTCGCCGACTTTAGCGGTCTCTTCTGCCGCCACCGACCAGCCACAGGCCACCGAGGCTAGCGACGCGATGGGGAACGATCCGCACCCCCAACAACAGCGAATACCACCGGTACTGCCGCTACCAGCACTAGCAACAGCAAACTTTCCAGCATCCACGAACATCCTCCACCTCCGACATCAGCAGATCGACAACACCTGCCGGAGCAACAAATACAAGATCAGGAGCAGCAGCCTCAGCGACCACTTCCCTCCCCTGCTGTGGCGCCTGGCATCCTGTCGCTTCACCCAGCGGCCAACGTGGTATTCACGGCGAGTGCTCAGCCAGCGGTGCAGACTCCGGTTCCGCGGGACCAGCTTGCCGTTTCCGACGACAGCCCTGCATCTCTGGTACCAACCCCCGCCGCCACGCTCGCTGCCTCACCCTCGCTATCAAGACCAGCAAACCTCATCCGGCGGCAGAGCCTCCTCTCCAGCAAGCAGACTGCCCTGATCCGCACCTCTTGGCGAACGGACAAGCGGGCGACGACGCCGACTATGCTCAAGCCGAACAGCTGATCCCCATCAATCCAGCCATGGTCTCTCACAAGATCTGGGTTAAGCGACCGGGCGCCTCTGCTACGTTGGTGACTATAAACGAAGATGACTTGGTTGATGATGTGCGGGATATGATACTCAGGAAATATGCAAACTATCTCGGCCGCCAGTTCGACGCACCCGATCTGACGATCCGGATCAAGCCCCGAGAGCAATTGCAGGAGCGCACCCTCGGCCCTGAAGAGCCAATGGCTCGCACGTCGCACGATAGACGCCTACTTCCCTGGCGGACAGTCGGTCGACGAAGCCCTGATCATCGACGTCCCTCTACGCCGGACCCCTCGAGCATCACCTCGGGCGGGACCCCCTCATGCCCCTCACATTGCCTCCGTCTACTACGCCTCGGATGACAGCAGGCCGTCCGAGGCGGCTGGCGACTACTTTGGACCAGGAACCCTGTCTACGGTTCATGTGCCCGTCACCGTGACGGCGGCGTGTACCGGCTCGAACCACCAGCATTCTATCTCCGTCCTCAACACCGGCCAGGTGCCTCAGATACCCTCGCCGGGAGGCACGAGGTCCCGCGCCCACAAAGACCGTCCAGAACGCCCGAGACTAGGGAGGCAACATACATCCTCGCCGCCGATCCTCAACATCGCAGGCGGTGCGCATCAGGGCTCCATCGCGGCAACGACGTCCGGCCAAGGTACGCAAAACGCCTACCGTACTGGACCACGCTCGCGGACTCATTCAAATGCTTCTTCAGACCACTCAGCCCAGGCTCCCGCCCCTCCGCCCTTGCTCACGCCTCCTGCTCCCGCACCCGACCCCTCCACCATCCAGCGCCTCGCCACCCCGCCCCCTCGAGTGGCCTCCCCGCGGCCGACGGCAAGCGCACGGCCTAAGAAAAAGAAGAACGCCGACCACCCCTCGCTGCCGACGGGCATGCTGAACGGCACCGTGCCGCCCATCAACGTGCTTATCGTCGAGGACAACATCATCAACCTGAAGCTGCTCGAGGCCTTCGTCAAGCGGCTCAAGGTGCGGTGGCAGACGGCCATGAACGGCCGCGACGCCGTCAACAAGTGGCGCAACGGCGGGTTCCACCTGGTGCTCATGGACATCTAGCTGCCGGTCATGAGCGGCCTGGACGCGACGCGCGAGATCCGGCGGTTCGAGCGCGTCAACTCCATCGGCGTGTTCTCGTCGTCGGCAAGCAGCGCGCCCGACGAGGTGAAGGGCGAGCCCGCGGACGACGACAAGCTGCCCAACACGGACCTGTTCAAGAGCCCCGTCATCATCGTCGCGCTCACGGCCAGCTCGCTGCAGAGCGACAGGCATGAGGCGCTGGCGGCGGGGTGCAATGACTTCTTGACGAAGGTGAGATCCCTCCCCTTCCCTTCCCCTGAAGAGCTTTTTCGAGGAATGGACAAATAATACTAACAACGCGCCTTATGTAGCCCGTCAACTTTGTCTGGCTCGAGCGAAAGGTCATGGAGTGGGGCTGCATGCAGGCGCTCATCGACTTCGACGGCTGGCGGAAGTGGAAGCACTTCTCCCAGAGAAACGAGGAGGCCGAGACCGCGGCCAAGAAGCTCGCGGCCAAGACTAAGACGAAGAAGAACCGGCAGTCGATCACAGCCGCCGCGTGAGGATGCCTCGAACAGTGATGGCATGCGCGGGCTGTTCGATCTTGCTCACCCGCCTCGGCTTCAGCCATTTCTTTGTTCTACTCAGTATGGCTTCGGCTTGTCCTAATGCCCATCTCAAAATCGACGCGAACACGATGCATTACGGCCTTTTTATATTCACATGTACCTATTCTTTTTGGACGAGCAAAGCGTTTTGGCGTCTTGTTGAGATTCCCGGAAGGAGGGAAGGTCAGGAAAGGGGGNAGGGGGAGGGAAACAGGGCGGGTACACGAGGGTCCTGGAGTGACTGGAGTTGCTTGTGCTGATTATTAACTCGACTGTATCATACGGCATTTACTGTTGTATCTCTCTGTGCAGAGTAGGGTCATCTTTATTCCCCTTCCCAGAAGAGGTGGCGGGCAATGGTAGCAGCATGGGAGAAGCGCGGGTTCAGATCGAACATTCACGCTCGGTGGCGGTTGTTTATACCCAGGACAGGTAGTCATATCTAGCGAATGCCAAAAACAAAGACTTCAAGACAGTCAGTCCTATGGCGTCCCTGGGTCCGGCTCCCCGTCTCTTGCAGATTCGACACTCATAGCACTGGGCCTCCGCGTCCCCTCTTTCGCGGCACAACACGGAAGGCCAGAGAGTGCTTTTGGCTCGGTGCCGTGCATATGCCATCCCTCACCGGTCTCCTGCCCTGCTCTGCCTGCACATGCTCACATGGGATCATTGTCTGGGCATCTTTCGTCATTGCCTGACCCAAGTCCGGGCAGGGACGGCCTACCAGAGGCGCCACGATTCCATGCTACCTGTCGGCTGTCGGCTTCTCCCCATGTGAGGGTGGCGGCCAGAGGGCTGCCCCGAGGTGGGCATCGTGATGCCCATCTGCCTTGTGCCGTTTCATACCGTTGCGGTCAGTCCATACGGCCATCCTGGGGTGGATGCCAGATCGGAGGACGGGCTGCGTTGACCCTGGTTGTTAGACCTCCCGTTCGAGGATGGGCAGCTTTGTACAATCCTCCATCCCCCATCCTCGCCAGAACTTCGGACTACTCGGCTCGTTCCAGTCCGATTGCCTGCCTGGCGTCGACCTGCACGGAGCCAAATGCGTCAGACCATCACTGTTATACCCCCCTAGTCGAATATTCGTTCCACTGGGTAAGCCCCCAGAGGTTTTCCAGTCGGGGTTGGGTGATCGCCCGCCCTCTCCATCGAGACGTCGCTGCTTCTCCGGTCCGGGACTGTAATCAAGATGCGATGTGGACGTGGTTGGCGTTTTCTGTGCGAGGCTGCCGTCTTATTTATTGGCCCGACTCGTATGGACGGCGCAGGACGGCCCAGACACGCCACAGTGCCATCCGCGGAGTGTCGTGTCTCTACCCAAACTCTCCTCGAGTCTCGCAAGGCTGCAGGGCGCTGTGGCAGGCGTTTTTGGTGGTGGCCTGGCCGGGAACGCCACTTGGGTCTCCCTGACCGCTCACCCTGGTACTCAGCACACAGCCGGTAGCCTCTGAGCGACCCTATGACCCGACCGCAATGTAGGTGCGTGGTACAGAGACGAGAGACCCTGGACTGTCACGCAGGGGCGTGCGTGCTATTGTTCACCAGCTCATAGCCGAGGGCCTTGTCCGCGGACCGGGAGCAAGGATGCTCTCGAAACACGCAGTTTCTCAGATGCAGGTGGAGGAAGAAGAGGGGACTTGTGCGGCACGGCAGAAGGAGACATTCCAGTGCCAGGAGTTTTCTCGGGCTTGAGACAGAACATAAGGAGGAATTATGCGAGGAGGCGAGAACGGAGACAAGTGACAAGGTGTGAAGCAAGCCACAACCCAGCCCTGGGACGTGGAGACGCAGCAGGAAAAAGTAAAGAGGCGACGAGAAATGCGATCCCAGGCGAGCAGGATTGCGGATCGGCGAAATTTGCAGCCTCATGCCAGCGTTACAGCACGTCTGTGGACTCGCTGGGGCTTCACCCATGCGGCGGTTGGTGTTCCACGGGCCGCCTCTCTGCTCTTGCTAGGATCGTCGCAAAGTGCGGCGTGAAACTGCGGGGTTGGAGTGTTCGGGTGTCGTCGGGGTCAGGCCGCTCTATGACGAGACCGCGTAGAGGATAGCATGGTCGAAGCTGACGAAGATGACGGCTCCTGGCCCCTTGCTCGACCTGCGCATCGAATATAGGCCTATCATCGCACGTCCTGTGGACCTCCACGCAAGATGTTGGAGGAAGAAGCAGGAAGAGTCTGTCCGTACCGCTAGGAAATATTTAAAGCACGGACCAGCAGTACTTAAGAGCACTTCAAAGTACTAAAGAGAAATTCATACTGTACTATCGAGTAGCATTAAGCAAGCAGGCTAACCGGAAGCTTAAATAATGGTCTCCTATAGTGCAGCCGTGCCAGCTCACGCAATCTTAGCTCTTCCACCTTGCAGCCGCACCGATTGCGTTGCCGATTGCTTTGTCAATCCAATCGCTGCCTGGTGTGGCTGACATCACCGCACATCCAGCTTCGAAAGTCGACATGCCCTGAGGTATCAATCTCCTGCTTACATCAATCTTAGATGGGTATCTGTGACAGAGTTGGTGACCGACATTGCGCGGCTGTCACGGAGCTCGGCCGCCCCAAGCGCGACACCATTTTCCACCATTTTTCTCGACTGCCCGTCGAGCTCCGGACCATGGTCTGGGAACAAGCGGTCTTCCAACCGAGGTTTATACCCGTGAAGTTTCTCGGACTCTCGGAAGGCCTTGCAGTAGACCGTACGACATCGAAATGCTCACCGATATCAAAAGTTTGCCGAGAGTCTAGGCAAACGGCTCTACGCATACGGCGTGCAGGCGCGATTCAGCGGACCTTTCATTTCTGCATGTGGGATAAAGCCTTGGAAGAACATATGATTCAGATTCGCCCCCTCAAATGCCCCCATATGGAGCGAATCGTAGTACCAGAGAGGAGGATGCACGAAGCCGCCGAGTTTGTGGGATTTCTGGAATGGGTCGCCCCATACGCAGTTCTAGTCCTGTATGGCGAAGAAACGAGCCCACCAGATAGCCATGCCTCGTTGAGAAGCTGCGGCTGGGTGACGAGTTTCTATCAATACCACTATAGTAAGTAATACAGGCGCCATATGCGGCGAGTTTACAGAAGAGATGGCTCAACACGATACAACAGACACAATTCCCCTAGCTGAGGGCTCAAGGTTGCTTCCTGGGACCAAACACACCCGACAGAAGGGCTGTTGCTGGATGATTGATGAGACCACATATTTTGGGAGTGTAGGGAAGGAAGCTGGCAAGGATATCTGACAGGAGTGCGTAGAAGAGGGTTCACGGAGATGGCATGGTAAGACCTTGCTCAGTGCAATGGAGTCACATGTCGCCTGCTATCAAAAGACGACTCTTGGTCTCTGCGAAAGTTCATCTAGCTGTACTAATGCCTTCATTATGGCCCACCACCAAGAGACACGCATAACTGTCTAAGAGAGCCAGGTAATGCGCCCTCGGTCCAGATCCTCCGAAGGCCGAAGCGAATACTTGAGATGATTCTGGGGCACAACAGCGCCAGCTCCGTTGGTGGCTAGGCTGCTCACATTAAGTTTGTGCTGGCGCAAAGCCTGTCAGACACTCTGTCCTCGGTCGGATCGGCCCGGAAGTCCTAAGCCCGATAAGCGGAGATGAGAGCCTCAGGCAACAATCATCTGGCTCACCCGAAGTTTGGTCTCCGGAAGTTGTAGGTAATTATAACCCATGCATCACCAGTTCATACACCAGTTCATACACAACACCGAGCCGCACAGATACAATGCCCCCAAGCAGCAGCTTCTCGCGTGGAGGGATACTGCAGCAGAGTGGCTATCAGAGATCGCCTGGCAGCGACTGTCTTGGCGCTCCTGTGACGTTTCGACACGCAAGAAACCTCTCCGGCGTTGGCGACGAAGACGAAGTGATACATTTACGCACCGTTTCAAAGCAGTCGCCACTGCAGACAGGTACTGACTTTGTATCGCACACGGCATTGATCTGATACAGAGTAGCAACAGCGGACACATCCCTGGACCAACCGACACGTTCTCACTATGCCCGACGTTCACGGAAAGCGCCGCGTCAGTCGAGAGTAAAGCGCTCACGACATCGTGCTCCCAAGCCAGACCCGACGGTCCACTGTGCTCACAGAAGCAGATTCACTCCGAGTGCGACAACATCGGTTCCTAAAGAGGTCATTGGTACGCCTCTTAAACTGGGCTGGGTACGGAACGAAGGCGGGCGAGAATTAGGACGTGAGGTACGACGGGACGTATACGGCATCTTCAACCGATCAGGGTCCTTCTGTCTTCGAGTATCTTCTATAGGGAGCGAGCCCGCGTCCAGAACATCGGAGCGAATATCTCACAAGCATGTCAAGTACGGTCCTTGGCTGCAGGGGAAGACATTTCGAGATGTTAAATCGTGCGTTGTGCGTGCGCTAGTGGAACGACGTGTGCCAGAAGACCCGGAGGACGGTGCGGTGTAGATGAGCATCCGGCGATCGGACGGTTGGCACTATAGGCGTTGGGTTCCAAGGACACCACCGAGATACTGGGTTCTCGATAGCCTATTCTCAAGACATTGACCCAGAAGGTCGTGCGGTTTGACAGATTCTGGTGCAGCTCTGCAGCTCCACCAGGCAAGTGTTCCTCACTGGTATGGCGTTCATCATATTGAGACCGGAGGAGAGGGAAGAAGCCGCGGGATGGGCAACGCGGTACACCAATGCTGGATATTGTCTAAGCGGTTCCAAGCCGCTTGCATCACGCCTAGGAGACAAAGCGGCCATTGATATCGTGTCGACTCTCAAACGTCAGCATCACTGGGTCCAAGGCAGACTACAGCACGGCCCCGGCTCTCGTCTGCAGCAGGCAGATTGGGCCTGCGACGGCACTCTGATGCACAGACGGAGTGTTCAGTCTGTTGGACCGAAGGGGAGGAGCCGACCCGTACGTCTTGTGGTCAAGTCTACCGTGTCAGTTGTTTCGTCGGCCTGTGTCAGCTGCCGGCGTCGACGTCCACGGAGAGTTGTATTCCCCGTCTCGGCGCAGAGGGTCGCTGTGGAAATATCCTCACACTCTCAGAGCCCCAAGAGCTTCTCTCCCCCCATCCTTGAAGATGTTCTTGAGGCGTCTTTTATCTCATACCTCCGCCGACATCCAGCCGATTCCCAGTACTCCCCGAGGCCTGACTGCGGTCAGATACACCGCGCCGTCGCTAACGGCGCCGAATCGTCCGCCATCTTCAACTGTTCTAAACGCCCGGTTCCACCAGTACAGCCTGCCACATCCCAGCATGACATGCGCTGTGGCACGCGCAGAAAAATGAAACTTACTTCCATGCGCATGGCGTTGGTTGCGGGGTCTGTCCGGGCTCTTTCGATCTGGATGACTACTGTCTGGTCTTGACACGCCCGTAATACGGCTGCCAGTTGCTGACCTCCTGCAACCCTTTTGTGATGCCTACCCGAAAAATCATTATTGAGGACATTCGCGCTCATGAGTCTCGTCGTTGTGTAGCGGGAAAGTCCGCTGTCTAACTCGAGTCATTTGCTGCCAAGGAGATCCGGGAAGGGAATCCACAGGTGTCACGACCGCCAAGCCTCAGTCGGTGTGGCTGTATTCTTCCACGAGAGAGTGACGTCAACCTCAGGGATGGATCGGCACTAATATGCTAAGACACCGTACTGGGCAGTTACTCGTTCATTGAACATAGCAAGCACATCGATCAAGGATGAGAGGGTGCCCAAATATAGTGAACCCTCAAAACTCTGTCATTGCGATTAGTGGTGGATACGGTGCTGCGCAGCTTCTGCTAGTGCATGGCGTTGGCCTAAAGGGGAGATTCTGGTCTGTGACACCGCTGCCGAGGATCTCTCCACGTGTAATCGACAACACGGATCGTGCAATCTGAGTGCGCCGGCCTGCAAATCGCCAGTGGCAATCTATCCCAATACTCCGGTATCAACCCATGCGTGAGAGGTTTTCCTTGCATAAAACGCATCATGGGAGCCGCTCCAGCTGCTGGCCTCTCTTCCATCTCCGGCTCTCTTGCTAGAGGCAAGACATCAGCGCAGAGGTGTGCAGAGACCTAGGCTAGCAAACCGGCGGAGTCGAGGGCTCCGCAAAGTTTCAGGAATGCCGTCGTACAGGAGCACGTACACCGTCATCGCGACCAATTCATTGCCGCCATCCGCAGCGACGATGTCTGGCCGTCTCGCAGCGTCGTATCACGACGACAACACCTGCACGTTCTTCAACCCCCCCTTCCGTGGTAGCATCTGCTACTTCGCACAGTTCTCGAAGATGGTGACAAGTGAACAGTACGCGTGCCTCTAAAACCATGCCTAGCTTTCGGAGGCAGGAGTAGAGCGAGGTCGCGACAATGCAGTAGGCCTTTTTTTTTTCAAGCAGATTACACTTGCGATCTGCGGCACGGATCTGGCATTTCAACCTCCCTGTGCCTAGGCTGATAGCCGAGAAGACGACGATTCCGATCCCCAAGATCCATGCATACGCCCTTGGCGACGGCCCTCAGCCCTTCCCCTCATTCCTCATCCTGGAATACGTCGAAGGCCGAAAGCTTACCTACGCCGATGTCGAGAAGCTGCCGGACGAGCAGCGCACGCGTCTCTACACTTCCCTTGCCAATATGTACATACAGCTCAGGCGGCTCGACTTTCCCTCGATTGGGTGTCTGACGCGGGGTCTAGATGGCATTCCAGGTCCAGGGGAGAGTCAGCGCGATTGCGCTCAATATGCAAGAGTTGGAGAGTTTGGCTCCGTCAGAAGTGCAGGACTCTTACCGCGGCCGCGGCGGCATTCTTACCTCGGCCAACGATTACGTTACGATGCTGCTCCAGATTGCGGACAACGCGTTCGCCAAGGGATCCGGCACCCCCTCACAGGAAGAAGGTGAGGAGATTCTCTATCATCTGCATATGTTCGGCCAGTATGCCGAGGGCTGGGTCCATCGCAGTCTCGACAATGGCCCTTTCGTTCTAATACACGGGGACCTTGAGATATTCAACCTGATCCTAGATGAGGATGCGAACATCGTCTCCGTACTCGACTGGGAGTGGAGTCGCGTGGTGCCTCGTCAGTTCTTCAGCCCCCCTCTGTGGCTCAACAGCACGAGGATAGAGGAGATGTCCTATGGCTACAGATATAGTGGCTACCTTCGGGTCTTCGACATATTCCTGGCCATCCTTCGTGCACGAGAGCGGCAAAGATATGGAAACGAGCTCCTGGCAGATGAGTGGGATGGAGCGAAGCAGAATAGCAGTTTTATGGTCGCTAATGCTCTGGAGAACTGGACAGCCATGGACTGGTTCGCGAATCGATATATTAACTGGAGGGCCTATGGCGGAAAAAGAGATGTGCATGACCGAATAACAGCATATATACGTGACGACCTTGGCCGCAAGACCCTGGTGGCGAGTCTCTCGGATGAACTTCCTACACAGCGCAACTGGGGCAAGTATACAAGGTTTGCTGCTGAACGAGATGGGAATCGTCTACTACCACCAGGATCGGCCCAAGGACGCAATCACCATGTTCCGCAAGGCGATCGAGGTCATCGAGGATACCGAGGCCGACGCCGAGGCGTGGCTAGGCCCGCGCATCAACCTCGGCCACGCGTACCGCCGGCTGCGTATGCACGAGGAGGCGCTCGGCGAGTTCGACCTGGCGCTGCGGGACGGCGGCAGGGACGTGGCCGTCTTCTGCGCCAAGGGCCTCATCTACCTCGAGCTCAGGCGGCCCGAGGACGCCGTCGAGGTTCTGCACGATGCCCTGGCCATCAACGCGCAAGACCCGACCGCCACGGAGCTGCTAGATAAGGCGCTCGAGGAGAGCGCGGCGTCCATCGCACCGGGGCTGGACGAGGGTGCGGATCTGGGGGAGTTCGAGAAGACCCTCGATAGGGCTAAGGTCAACGCTAAGGCGAAGTCCGAAGCGAAGACCAGGCCGCCTGGTAGGGCGGGTGGCAGCTCTCACCGGGGCACGGCCAAGGGCAAGGGCAAGGAGGGGGCGGGAACCGGGAGAGAGAAGGGCGAGGGCGTCATGGAAACGACTGACGAGGACTGATCATATGACTTTCTTTTTGGCATGGAGTTCTACGGGGCTGTCACCTCTGGGGCTTTGAGCGATGGGTTCTGTTTCGGCGTCGGGAAAGAAAGAGACGCCGAATGCTTGTATGGGATGGGACTTAAAGAGGTTTCGGAAAGAAGGACGCCTGGTATTGCATAGCATACGGTACAGATAGATACCAGGCAGGCCATAGAGACGATCGAACACGGTCGATAACTCGATCTGAGACGCGATGATCCGGAGCCGGCCGCCTTTACAGAAGATAGGGGAAACGAATCACGGCACTTTCTACGCTCAGCGGCCCCGGTTCCTTCGGTCTACGGCGTCGTTGGCTGCATTCCGATGATAGCGATATCCAGTATCCTGACGCCAACATGCTGGTCTTCTACGTTCTGCTCTACCTGCAGGTGCGCGGCTACTCCGCCACCGAGAGCGGCCTGCGCCTGGTGGCCTCCTCGCTCGGCGTCTCCTTCACCTCCTGCATCAGACTTGCGAGCTGCGTGGTTCGTGAGAACTCAGGAGCGATGAGCTCTGAGGAGATGCGGACAAGGCATCGAGTCCTTCATGATCAGGTAGGCGTTAAGGGGGCCGGGCGGCTCGGGCTACAGGAATTGTTTAGTGTATCTACTCTTATCACCTCGTCGAGAACACTGCATCCTGTTTACGGGACTTAGAAGATGCAGAGTTTGAAGTGTCTATTGCAACGAGAAGAGCACAGCCGCGTGTCAAGGACTACCTCGCTTTCGGCAGAGTTTGCCTATCTATGGAGGACACCGAGCCGTCCGTCACCCGGGCGCCCTAGAAGGTTGCAGAAACACGGCAGCCGTGTCCTAGACACGTCTCCGTGCAATCCTCGGCCCGCGGGATCCTCTCGCCCATCACGATTGACCCCTGCTATCGTGTATCGTACAGCTACTATTTGGAGTTGTTCGATTTACGCCTGTTCGAGCTCGTGTCACTCCCCCTGCCAGACGTCTGCGGTTCATTACGCATTCTGGGGATCTGATAGCTTCGATTGCTTCGGAGGGTTGCAGGGTCGGGCGTTGGGCCTGTGTCTCTGCTGGTCAGTCTCCTGACGCTCTCCGGACGTCCTGTGATACCCAGGTTCGATCGCATACTCAGACTTCGCCGTACCACTTTCATTGTCTGACACAGGCCCTTGGACTTGTAATCTCGGGACATAGCCTCAGTCTTGCGTCTCATGAGATGCCGGCCCACATAGCTCCACATCGTTGCCTGCCTCGTGAACAGTCTGTGACAAAGTATGCACTTGTACCGGTCGTCCCGGTAGTGCTGCCGAGAAATCGACATTGCACCGGGTCTATTCTGATCTGCGAGATGGCCTCTGTCAATGTCGGTATACGGAGGTAGCGGGTCTATAACCATCCCTGCGTTAGGTATTATCGGCGCCGGATGATTCACTGGCTCTTATATAATCGGCACATCCGGCGGCCGTGGCACGACGGGACATCAACGAGAGACAACCGCATTTGTTGCTTATGGTATCTCTGAGAATGAAGAATACCACGTCATCTCAGCTGAGCACTGTAGACTGTCCTCATGTCTCCGCCGCAAACCCAGTCTGAGGTAGCGGCTGGATATACGTGTCCACCCCAGGATCGACCCTCGCAAAAGCGTCCGGAATATCAACCGCAAGGGAAGGGATTGTTGCCTCTTCTCCGCTCTGCTGCTGTGGCCTTGTACCGTCTATTCTGAAACCATTTCTGCGACAGGATTAGAGAGTGCGTGACTTGACAAGGCGAAAGCTGTGTGTACGGTGATCCTGGCAACGTCCAACCCGAGTTCTCTTGCTAGATCCCCTCTAGCAGGGATGTCGGGCTGTGAATTGCGCTGAAACTCAAATTCAAGCCGGTCTAGCTCCTCTTTTTCAAGCTGCCGCTTTTGTATATCCACGAACCTGAGGCTGGAGCGATAGCGCCCGGAACGGCAGCGCCCGGAACGGCATTGCGGAAGGCAGATGTTAGTCTCGCCGCTGCTGGGTCGCCCGTGGTCATTGGGTACGGTAGCCTCCTGTCCAGGAAGCCCATCTCTCTTGAAGAAAAGGGACGAGCAGGAACATGATGCGTGTTTCCTGTTGTGCACTGATCGTTGGTCATAGCTGCCAAGTTCGCGGGATTCAGATTCATAATACGGTTTGGGACGTTGGGGGGGGTCCCAGCGGCATCTGCTCGGTTGTCCGTTGCTGCAGCAGTGTTGCGCGGATGACTCCCTGTCACGCAAGCCTCGGAGGCGGAGTACGGTGTGAGATTTGGGCCAGAACCTAGTGAGGCTGCTCTCTGCTGCAATAGATCTATCACAGTAGGATATGGTCCTGCCGTGGAAGCTCGAGTGGACGCTGGCGTCCAATCAATGGAGAACATGTCTTCCGCTCTCGATCCGGCTGAGGACTTCTCGCTAGGCAGAGGCGACAGCCTGCCACGTGTCGAACTCCCATGAGCGTTTCTTCGATCTGATGACTCTGCGCCAGAGATTGACTGCTGAATATTGACGGCTGACGCTACATCGGTAGTTGATAACGCCTTGGCGGCTGTCAGCTGCACTAAACGGGTCAAAGACTCGGGACAAGAACCCCTCGCGGGAAAAGTGTCCTGGACTTCTCGCTCTTTGTGGGCTAGTGTTTCTGTCGGCATAGATGTATCCCAAGACCCGGTACGTCGACTTGGCGACGAGGTCTCGGTAGAAGGCAGATTCTGCGCTAAAGGCAACTCTCGTTCGAAATCGAGATAGATTTCCGCGTCCTCTTTGTGTCGGATGTTCTCTTCGCTGCTGTCAGACCCTATCCAATCCCCTGTCTCTTCTTCACTTCCTTTCTCTTGGATAAGACCGTTGCGCTCGGGTTCCTGCTGTGATGTTGGCCTTTCTGAGATGCCCACATCAAACTCGTCGTTTTCGCAGTCAGCATCTGAGCCATCGTGTGCTTCAGCGCCATCACCAGGACATCCAGATATACCGGCGACGATCGTGCGGGCTGCTTCTCGTGCGATCCCGGACCTCGCCGAGGCTTTCTGTTGTGGTTGTGCTTCATGTTCGACAGAACTAACGCCATCTTCATCTTCGCCACTATCGGCAAGGCTGGCGCTAGAAACACTGCTGGTTTCGCGAGACACCAATGTCTCTGGTTGATGTGCCTCATATGCTGCTGATTGCCAAGCCGTCAGTATCAGCACGGGAGTGTCACCTTTGACTGTTGTTCGTACAACGCACCGTCTGTTTGATCTCTAGCGCTCGGCGGAGGTCCAATTCGCTGTGGACGCGCCCTCCCGATGAAGCTCAACGCGGCGTCGTAGCCATGGGCAGGCAAATCTTCAGGACCATATCTGCCAAAGGGCCGGAGTCCATCAGCAGGGAGCCAGGCCAAGGAATCTGGGGACGGCGATGGAAGGAGCCCGCCCGACGGTATCGTCTGGTTGTCGTCGAAGTACATAACAGGGAACTTTCGCCTAGTAACATCAGGCCCGCCGTCGCCATAGTTCTCTGCCCACCCGAGTATGGTTCGAGTTTTCTTGTCGGAATCATAACAGACGGGACCTTTCGTAAGACGCGTCTTGGAAATGGATCCCGATATGCCCACAGCTCCGAAGTCGCCAAGCGGGAGTATGACAACGGCGTACCAACCTGACGGACTTGACCGATTGGGTGAGCGCCAGTATCCGAGGTACAGCTCGCCAACCACAGGGTCCGTGATGCCGTCAAATGGCTTAGGCTGCCGCCGGATTCGTTCCACAACTTGCTCCTCGTCCTCTGCGTTGCGATCCCTCTCACTCCGTCCACGCGTGATCAACGGGGATCCCCCGGGACCCCTGCGATCATCTCCTTTGAAGACTTTGTAGCCTCGTCTCAGTGCGGCGGCAAAGCTATTATTATTCTGCTCCACTTTGGTTGCATCACAGTTAAGCACACGAACGCCAAGCTGCTGGACAGCTTTATCCTTGCCCTGGCGAAGACCACCGTGCTCCCTGTGGCTGAGATGCCTACCGGCTGAAGCAACTGCGTCGTAACCGAAGTGGGTGTTGTGCTCATCGCACCGGAGAATGAACCAGTCCCCACTGCCCTCTGGGTGCTCGAAAATCCTGTGTTTATAGCTAGCATGGCCGTCTCCAAAGACTTCATCGAATTCGATAGCCTTCATCTGCTGTGTCCCCCGCCTCCGCTTTCCACTCTCATCCTTATTGCCTATTATCTCTTCATGTGTGACGGATACTCGAGGAGCGCCGTCATCTTGCGGAGCTCTCCCATGCTGTCCACGACCGGACGAATGTTCCTCATCTCGCTTTCCCTGTTGGCACACAGGTTAATATAATACAAGACTGCTGACGACACCGAACCTCACTTTTCTTGTGGCAGGTAGACGCGGGCTGGCTGGCGCCACTTCCGACTCACGACAACTTGGAGCGAGGGAATCGGTCGGCGACGGTTCGGGGGAGAGATGCTGGGGCGGCCGGCGCTGTCGCGTTGACCGCCGTCCTCCCGGCTGAATGGCTGGCGACGGCGTAGCCGTCTCACGGGCCGGCCCGCCGGGCCGATCGTGTTCGGTGCTGTCCTGCTGCTGAGATGTGGCGGCTTCGGCCTCCGCACCGTTTTGCGCGCCATGCGCGGGTGTCTGTTCTCGTGGCGTGCCTGATAGGCTCTGTCGTGAGTTCTAAGATGAGCGTCTTCTCTCGAGGTGCAGCCGTTCCCAGACGTACAGGACTTTCGCAGGCGCGCCCGAAAATAGCCGACACTCTACGCGTCCGCTCTCTGGCGACCGCATAGATATTCCGCAACTGAGCAATCTTATCCTGCTCTACCTCGTTCTCTCGCTGAAGCCGGCGGATTTCCTCCTCGTTCCTGTTGATCCGATCCTGAAGAGCCGGCGCTTCCTTGGTGTAGGTGCACTGCGCGACCCGTTCATCGGCGGCCAGTGTAGAGACCAAGCAATCGACGTCTCGCTGCAGACGCCTGACTTTGGAATCGATATTCTCGGCCGTGTGCACCGCCCCGCGTGGTGACGGACCCATAGTATACGTTGCATGAGAGGAGCAGAATCCAGAAACTTTGTCAACGGAAAGGGGCTGCGTGACCGAGACCGCGTACTAGACAGCTAACGCACGGACCAGACAGTGCACACAAGCGGTGCTTTATTGCCCAAACGCTGGATCAGCGCCACTAATGGCACGGGTAGCCTTTGACAGGAGGTGCAATCACTCCGTAACCCGTGTCTGCAGGGGAATGCGCCCCCTTGCTGAAGCTAGCTCCGCAATCGACCAATGGCATGGAGAGCCGCTATGCGGATGCGGAGACGGTGAGCCGCGTAAGAGCGCAGACGTCCCGTAAGGGTCGCAGCTGAGCCCGGTTCCCTCACTTCTTTCGTTCCCTTGGATGGAAACAGCGGCTGAAGGAAGCATACGCTCAGAAAGAGCACTGTTGACCGGAATAGCCTTTCCCTATCGAAGGCATCTATCGCTGCCGAAGAACTCGCTTTGGACGCCTGGAAAGCCACTCAGGTTTGTCGCACGACATGAAGAGCAGAGCTCTACATCCACGAAGGATTGATTATATATTTGGTTACACCCGTCTCTTAAAGGACGATTCTGTTTCCCAAAGGCCATATACCAGCCATTGCTGGCTCTTGCTTATCCTTCTAGTCTAAGTACTGCTGCTCGTGGCTCACAACTCAAGTCCGGATACATATTCAAGCAACAGGACCCATACCCGGGGTGAGAGATCCGCTGTTGTTACAGGTCGCAAAGAGGAGCTTGATCCCGAATCCCACGAGTAAATCTTGTCGCCATTGATCATGTAACGCGTATGGTGATCGCGGGGGAATATAGCATCGAGAAGAGGGAAGGGCAAGTTATAGAACAAGAGATGAGGACCAAGTTCTGCAGCGAACAGCCTTCCTGCCAGCGTGTCCGTACTCAGCTGGGCGGGGGGGCCTTCGACCCCATTCAAGAGGTCGGGATTATTGTTGAGATATGTATCCAAGACATCGCGATGATTGTTGAGAAACGAATCCAGGCGGTCGATTCCAGTGTCGAAACGAAATACTGACTTGGTCAAGTCCTC
>JAXQGQ010000097.1:0-58097 GCA_037040145.1 Sordariomycetes sp. M70-01Q | reverse complement strand
ATTTCTTCGACTTTATCGATAAAGACGGCTCCTGGTGCGTATCTTCGGATATATGACCGTATGTGCTCATCTAGCCATGGCTCTGAGCTCTTGACATATGCGTGCATAGTCCTTCCACTTGCGGGGAAGTTGTGCAGGGCGAGAAACCAAGAGATAACCGGGCTTAGGAGTGAGAGGTTGTATTTGTGTCCTGTACATGTACTGGACGCAGATCAAGTCGCAGCAAAGGAGATTTAACTTCTGCTCTGATGTACATCATGTAGGTGCGGGTCGACTTAGGACCTTAAAACAGCACGGGTCACGCGTTTCAGAAGATCAGCACTGACATGCCTAACGAAAACACCCAGCCATAAGTACAGTATAGATTGGCTAGCATTTACTCCAAGTCACCGTATCCACCCGGGTGCTGCTTCATTACCTCTCTGTCAGCCTCTTGCATAGGGTACAGCAACCACTCGCTTCACCTGACGATTAGGACCTGCTCACCCTTACTCTGCTACGTCATGAGAGTCGTCGTTGTCATCTTCTAAGAAGGTGTTCGAAACATATCTGCGTGTAGCTGGCGGCAGGTATCGGGCGCGCTTACCTCTTCTAACCTACCACGATGATACAAGGACGATGATACAAGGAGAGAGTGTGTGTATCCTGCGCTGTACGAAGCCTGGCCGGATTTGTATTACCTAACTTCCCAGCGAGACCAGCCATCTACCCCAGAGGCCACGCCGTTCGTCAGAGCCAGAGCAGGCACTGCAGGGTGCGATGTTCGTCCCACTTGAGAAACCACGGGCTGAATGAAGACCAAAATGTCGAGGAGGCGCTCTTCGTTAATCATTACTCATTATTCATACTTCATAAGCTGCTTAATGACACATCATTATCCTACACGCTCTTCCGATGCACGTAAGAGCAGGGCCAGCATCAGCTCCCATCTAGGGTGACGATGGCAGCCCCAACACAGTCGCTCTAAACCACGGCCAGTACGTTTTCTGTGTCCACCTCCGGAAGCTTTGCAGAGCTGTGACAATCTGGTAGATGCCGAGCACGCTGTTCGTCGACCCGATGGTCTGTTTGAGCCACACGACCTGAACAAGCAGCAAAACCAGTCAGTGAACTGTGTTAAAACTGCTACTGGGCCCAATGACCTGACGTACCGTCTTGGTGCCTTCACGAGTGGTGGCGGCAAAGTTCCAATCGTGGCCCTGGATGATGATGGCGGGCAGGAACGGCAGACCAGTGCTGTCTTCGCCAAGGCGACCGGCCATCGCATCCAGGAACCTCCACTGCGCAGCGTGCCACGCCCCAACCTGGAGGGTTGCGTTCTCCAGACCCTCACCGGGCTTCTTAGTCTCGATACTGAGGGTTAGGGGTCTCTTGCGCAGAGGATCATAGTCAGTGTGGTTAATCATGTACCCGGCCAAACTCTGCCTGGTCAATTCAATCTCACGGACTGCGGCGCGGTCTTTCAGAGCCTCTGGATCGAGGTAAAGACAGAAATCTATCATCTTGTCTGGCACCGACCCGTTAAGATACTCTTTGATGATCCTCGCAGGGTGGCTGTTCGGGTGGGAGAGAGGGCCTGTCAGCTAATGCCGCCATAGATGGCAAGGAGAGCATCACGACAGAAGGGAATACGGCTGAACAGACTCACCAGGCGACGAAGTCGCAGGGCTGCGAGAATGGCGGAGAACCTGGTGGTCGTAAGGCCAAGGACAAGACTGGCGCATGCACCTCGAGGTTCCAGGATATTTCGGGGTGATTGTACTTCTGACACTCTTGTGCGGACATGAGGATGGAAAGTACGCAGTCGATGGACGGCGTGGGACCTAGATGGTCTCTTGCGGCAGAGAAATGGCGCGGCACACGAGCCACTCTCTTCATGGCTGGATTTGAGTGTTCCACGAAACTGTCCTGGAAGGCAATCCCACGTCAGTTGACGGCCTAGCCCCAGCTCGCAGCGCCCCAGAGTACAAGGACCAGAAAGACTCACAAGGGTGCTGTCGCCGAGTACGCCAACGCCTTGAGAGATGTCAAACAACTGGGAACAGAACTCGGCGAGAGCCTGTGGCATATCCTGTGGCATGTCCGGCACCAAAGGGCGCACCTCGACAGGTTCGAACGCTACCTCCAAGGCTCTCATCCGCTTCCTCGGTGACGAGGTGGTCGACATCGAGCGATTGCTTGTGGAGGACGTGGTTGACGGTCCAGATATCGTCGGCGACGCCACCCCGGCCTGCGGCAGGTGACGATACTTCACAGGTGAGGCCTTTGCCGACCTCCGGGGGGCTTTGGGAGTCGCATCTGCATCGAATGCCATTGCTGCATCTGTTCCCGTACCGTTCTCGACTGCTGCTCTGCCCCCCCCGGCGCCGCCGAGGCCCAGCTCGTCTTCGCTCGAGTCACTGGTTGTCGCGACCTCTGCTATCATCCGCCGCCGCTTCGTCGCTGGCGTCATGCCATCCGCTGCATTCTGGGACATGGACCTTGCTGATTTGGGAGGCGTTAGCGGTGACGCTAGCCGCCGCCTCTCGAGGAGAGCGCTTCTATCCCCCCCGGCTGGAGTTTCGTCCCTCTGCGAAGTGACGTCGGGATGGTCGGCATTAGCGCTGATGATGATTCCTCGGATCCAGTTCTCGACGTCAGCCGGCCTCATCTGTGCAATATCTGTGTCGGCCTCACAGGTTGCGGGATATGAAAGGTGGAAGTCTCAGTCATGGTTCCGAACACCGATATCTTAGTGACGGGCTTAATCGGTTGATGTTTGTTTTGGTGTTGCTGTGGAGATCGAGCGGGGTCATCCCCGCTTTGCTTAGTCACCACACTGATAGCCACTTATGTGCAGTCTTTAAAAAAAAAATAAAAAAAAAAAGGTTTCCGTATACCCTAGACCCTGCGTTTCCCAGCAGGTCAAGATGCAGTGTATTTTAAGCTCATTTGCGGGGAGGTGTGCGGGGAGGTGTGCTACCGTAAACACGCGACTCTCCCTATGAGCTTTCAATTTGATTGGATTGGCTGTGCGTCACAGGGTACCTGTAGGAACTTCGTGTCATCCATTGTGACAGACATTGTGGGCTATTAATCGATCCTTGCTACGTTACTTACAGTCCACTCTTCTGGTAAGCTGCATATCTTCCCCCTTTCCGCTTCAGGTGACGATTCTCAGACGACGATGTCACAGACGCCGGCTCGGACGTGAGTTAGACCCACATTCGGCCCGGAGAGACAAGCTTGACCACTTCGAGTGACTGTTGTTTATAGCCGCATTCAACGGTGTTCGTCCATTATTACCTGGGACTGTCGAGTCCGCGTCCTTGTCCAAGAGAAGGTTAACCACTTCGAAGTGACCGTTGTCCGCAGCCAAGAACAGCGATGTCCATCCACCCTTAGTCGCAACGGTTAGATCTGCGCCCTTCTCTAATAGAAGCCTGACTACCTCGACGTGACCGCGATGCGCGGCAAAGTGCGACGGTGTCCACCCATCATTGTCCGTGATGGTCGGATCCGTGTCCTTCTCCATGATAAGCTTGACGACGTCGACATGACCACTAAAGGCAGCCGCGTGCAATGGTGTAAGTCCATGTTTATCAGCTGCCATAAGAGCCGCGCCATTCTCCAAGAGCACTTTGGTCACCTCGAGATGGTCACTGTATGCAGTAGAGTGTAATGGTGTCCATCCTTCACTAGTCGCAATGGTCGGATCTGCGCCCCTCTCCAAGAGAAACCTAACCACATCGACATGACCTCTGGCTGCAGCCGAGAACAACGGTGTCCGTCCATTACTATCTGCAACGGACAGATCCGCACCCCTTTCCAAGAGAAGCTTAACCACATCGACATGGCCGCCGGCTGCAACTGTATGCAAGGGTGTCCCTCCATCACTATTCAAAACAGTCAGATCTGTGCTCTTTTCCACGAGAAGTTTGACGACGTCGAGGTGGCCGCCTTCCGCAGCTACGTTCAATGGCGTCAATCCATCTTTCGCTGGGACTGTAACATTGATCTCTGTAGCAAGCAAAGCTTTTACTATTGCCATGTCCCCTCCTGCGCACCCAGCGTTGAGCGCTGGTCGTCCAGAGCTTTTCTGTTCGTCTATGTCGTACCTGCGTTCTTTGATCAGATAGGTGACAAGCTGTGCTAACCGGAGTCTTGACGCGTAGTAGAGAGGGGTCGGTGGAGTGGTGTCGTCTTTTATATCTTCCTTCAGTATGTTTACATCGAACCATCTCCTCCATGGCTCCCAACTAGGGTTGTCTTTGTCGAAGAGCATATTCATATATTGGATTATTCCTGGGTCGTTTGGCACTGCCAACATCACATGGCGAGGCCATGAGCCGGCTGCATAGTCCCGGAATGATATTCCGGAAACGTCGGTCTCTCCTCGAACCAAGTCATGCCAGACCGTCTGGATATTAACGTAGCATAGACACGCTCTCGCGAGTATTATGTGTTGGTAAGATTCTGTCAACGCGCGGGAACTATGCCCAGCTTGAGAGGAATTCCCTTGGGCTGCGAATCTGTCCAGCAGATACTCCCTGACCGAGAAGTGTGGAAGATGCACCACCCTCTGCGTCGGGGAGTCTTGCGAACCAGCCCGGACCTCCAGGAGCGGCGCACACAGATCCAAGATCTCGCTGTTGATATAATCTTCGTCGACCGAGTCGGGTAGCTCATCCATCGGGAGATTACCAAACTGGTCAACGAGCACGGCCTCGGTGATCTCGGAAATGGTAAGCCGACGCCATGAAAACGCCGTCCACTGGAGAAGTGAGAATGCGCGAGCTCTTTTCGTCTCTGAGAACCGCTCAATCCTCTCCCAGTTTCGCATGTATATGGTCCCAAGTCCAGCTGGGGTCTCATCGATGACGGCCTGAAGCTGCTTCTTATTTTTGCCTCGGCTCAGAAATTCGCCCTGCATCTTCAGCCACAAGAACTGGCCTGCACAGCGGTCAGCCATCCTGCGAGAGATGTCGTCTCTGATATCTTTCCTCTTGTTACACAGCCTCGTATTGACAATATATTGAGAGTACGATGCCGTGTCGGCTTGCACGTCCTCAGGCAATATCTTGAGTTCGGCGACGTTGGGCGAGTTTACCATCAGTGCCTGACGAATCTCGAGCTCATCGCGGCTGACAACTAAAAACCGAGTGTCTGTGTTTTCCACGGCCTCTTTGATTATCTGGAGAAGCCCCGCGACAGACTCGGCGGCAGAGATGGTTAGGCTCTCGCGTATATCAGTGCACTCGTCTAGGCCATCCAAAGATGAAAGTGCATCCAGGCACAGCACGGACAACGTTTCCAAAAAGCTTGACGATATCGCGTCGCGTGGCAACCGTGGTCATCTGCTCCTGCTGGGCTGTCCACGCATCCCGAGCGAGGCTGAAAGCGTCCTGGTTGCGGGACATGACTTGAGCAATCCAAGACCGGACGGCGACAAATTGGTCCCCGCGGCTCTCGTGGTCTGACGAGAAGAAGAAGTGGCCGACAGGCTTGTCCATCGTAGCGGAGAGGTGCTCTACGATGTGGGCGCAGAGGATGGTCTTCCCAAAGCCTGCCGGTGCATTGATCCACAACAGCTTGGTGGTCTCCACTTTAGGTGAAAGCCACCGGAGGAAGATGTCGCGGCTCAAGACCCAGTCGCAAGTGCCTTCTAACCTCTTCTGAACCGAATCGCTGTAGACTTCATTTAGATGATCCTTACCCAGCAGTCAGCTACTTAGTTCGCGTATCGTCTCGGCTGTGACGTTCATTAGTCCTCGCCGCGGTACGCAAAAATCAAACGCCTCACCGTTTATCTGCGCCTCGAATCGTGACAGGCTTTGTCGAATGTCAGTGCGCCAAGTCATCATATTCCGGATGTGTTCTAGAGATGACGCTTAGACGAAAACCCTTGAGACCGGCCGAGTATCGCAACCGAACCTTGCAGATCCGTAGCTAAGTCCTGATGCATATCCGTGGGGGATTGCACGCCCTTTCCATGCTCAAGCGGAACCAGATTGGGTAGTTGTTGTACTAGCTCTCTAAATAGCTTCACTTGAGCCGTTCGGATATCTTTCCCTCTTAAAGCCTAGGTTATCTTTTGTCTCTTGGATCTCGATGTCGTACCTCCGTCTAATGGCCCCTGGCCCGCTGAAGGCATGTCGTATCTACCCGTTCTGATGTTAGAGTGGGCGATTGCCCCCCGTGATGAGCTGTCTGCGGTATATATGCTTCGGACGATTGATAAGATGTCCCCGACGACCGCTCGGACATCCGGTTCATCGAGAGCGTCATGGTGGTTTGCTGACGGCGTCCCAGGAGCCAGCCCGACAGCCCGACCCCATTGTTCGAAGCGGAGTTTTTCGGCGTTGAACTGCGAGTCGAGAACGTGCGAGTCGTTCGCAAATGTCTTGTAGTATTGTACTTTGTCGATGACCTCGAGGCAGGTGCTGAAGAGGCCAACGAGCCCCACGATACCAACGGCTAGCCCAACGGGCTCCATTACTGTAGCGTCACGGCAGGTTACTGGGGTTTTAGGTTGACATCGCTAGTGAAGTTGAAAATGAGGGGTAATTAGAGCCTTACCGGCTTAGTGCGGTCAGAGCCCGCTGCGGCTCAGCTTTGCCGGGAGCGGATAATAGTGTGATTGGCGGGAGTCGGATGACAGCAAGACCTCCTCTTCGATACTGTTGTGATTCCAGGGTAAGGAGAGCAGAGGATCTACTAGTACGAACAGTAATAGGGGATCTCGTAAGCTAGGGTTCAACGACGGATAGCTTCTGTTCAAACAGCTGTTTCCCTATTTATTGGATACTCGGGAAACAGCTGTACGGAACTACCTATTTTGTCCGAAATGTTAAGCCACTGGTCGGGCCATAGCTGACCTAAGCTACACGGCCCCGTTCTGCGCACCAAAATAGTTAACGACACGGTCGTGGCCACCCCGCGCCCGACTAGTCGCGGTCTGTGTCTTGACGAGCAGATCCTGGAGCAACCTGGAGAGCTCCGCCTCAACCTGGGCCACCGCAGCCACCCGGTCGGCGCCTGTCTCGTCGCGGGCTGCTGATCTGTCGTCGCTATGACGTCGGCCACGAGACTGGGCGTGGTCTTGCAGCTTCTGCTTCGGCATGGACCGGATTAGGCCCCGTCGGAAGACGCCTTCGGCTATCCGGGCTTGCTATGGCGGCTGCGCGCTAGGCTCCTTAGGGTCCAGCACCCGAGCGCGAGCCGCAACCACTCACCACGGAGGTGATCATTGAACGCGTTTGGGTGGTGACGCTGGGCTTAGAGTTATTGGTCAGGGTTCGCTGTTCCGAGGACTGTCGCCCCTCGCCTTCCACTCAGTCCACCTGAGCTCCCGCAGGGATCGATTGTAGGCAGCACGTCATCATCTGTTAGCTTGTGTCATCTCAAGGCTCTGGGTCCACAGCGTCGCCGGCGTGCTAACACCCCCTGGTTTGGCGCGACCTGTGATATCATCGCCGAGGACACCACCGTCAGCTTCAGCTTCAGCATCAGCATCAGGTCACGTAGCGGGTCTCTAAGCGGGTCCGCTAGGCAGTTGTGGACGAGCGGAGAGTGGTACAGTACCCCTTGGTCACCTTTTTGGGAGAGCCTACCCAGCTTCACGAAATCTGCGAGGCCTGTGGCAGTCACAGCCATCCTATGACCGTCCTCGCGTTCCACGTACCGGAAGCTGACGGTAGACTGCGACACGCCCTATGTCATCAGGAATCATGGCATCAGCAGCCCCTATAAACCACATCGAGCAAGAATGAAAGCTCCGGGTCAATCTTTACAAATCCATGATCGAGTGCTTAGTGGTCTACGTGCCATTGATACCGTCCGCCAACCTATCCGAGCTATCTCAGAGAACATCATAAGGACCATGCCGCCAAGTAGGTTGCTACGATATGTTACATGGGCGTTCCCTAAGGCTGACGTCGTTCTACGACTAGCTAAGATAGAGATCGACAAGGCCTATCAGCAACTTGACAAAGAAGATAAAAAAATAGTTGATCACGCCCTTCACTATGCGGGACGAGGTGATTTTCTAAGGGCGACAATCTCGTTCCTGTCAGGTTGGGCAAAGGCTGGCAGACACCCGTCAACTTTACATTGGGAGATTCTTGAGAATTATTCGACGGACTACGACAAGTTCAAGGAGGGTGTGATGGGCTTCTTCATGGTCCAGAGTAACCTGTGATAGTGATCAGTTATTCCTTACAGGGTGGAGGAGTGTAATTTCCCCTTTCACAATACTAGAGACAACTCAACTTACAGAATCGTCGCCCTTTCCTTTTAATTTCGCAGCGTCACAGACTAGCTCCTCTTTGACGAATTTTTATGGGACGAAGTACTTAGGAATGATCATGTTATCTGACTAGTATATACGCGATCGTTCCATGTCTATGAAAATAGCTTCGTGCCAAGGCNTTGTTCTTGGAAGTCGGCTTCGGCTACTACGCGAGGATAGGTTATACGGTGGGACAATCTTTGAGTCTGGAGCGTGACGGGCATCAGAATGTGCAACTTGCGGTCTCATTGCAATCCTGCGTTTGTCGTGGTTGAGTAGGCGGAGAACAAAAGGGTGGCAGGATGAGTTCTTCGACCAAGGGACAGTGAGGTCAAGACGAGACGGCTCGATCACTGTGCTAGTCGAGACATTGATGTCCCAGGCCAGGCTGTGGCCGTTTTAGGTTTGAATCTCCCTCTCTTTCCAACATGGGAAAGATCATAAGGACGCGGCAGACTGGTACAGGACCGGCTCCTGCCGCTACTCGCTGGTTATCTGCTGTGGCGTATCATGGATGACTCGGATGAGATTGCCCTCAGGCAGCTACGCTGACCGGTCAACTATATCTGTACTATAATCGTCTACCGCCCATACAAGAGAACAACCTTGATTCATTAATCTCACATATGAACATACAGTATACATAAGCGCAGCTTCCCCGTTAGCTTTCAATATCCTGAGTGCGACTACCTCCATGGCCCCACAACCGGAACTGCTGGCCGGGAAGGACCAAGCTGCTCAGGAGGGATGCAGCACACCCCTGAACGGCAATGGGATGATCGCAGCCACTATAGTCCACGATGAGACCGCTTACGGGGAAGAGGAGCGTCTGAAGGGTGGCCTGCAGATCATCAGAGGTGGCGGGATCAACCCGCATGCGTTACTGCAGCTGCTGGAGCTGCGCTTCGGCAAACGATACCACGTCTCCGTCAGTCCTCCTCCCTTGTCTTCCTTGCTCTCATTGGTTTGTGAGTCCTGAACTGATGATTTTGGAGCACAAGCTGGCCCATAACCAATATTATGTCTACGCGGATAAGCTCCTGACGCTAGAAGAGGTGAAGAAACACCTCGGGCCGTGCACGCTCGAGACACGCCGTTCCCGAGTGCGAGGACTGCCACCACCCCTAGGCTGGCAAAGGCTGTGTCACTAACCAACGAGTCCTCGCCAGCACAAATCGCGCAGCTGGCAACACCACGACCACCTGGAGCCATCTACGATGGTCTGTTGGACGGATGCTTACGAATCAAAAGAATGATCAGCGGCAGTGCAGAAGACATGAGAGATGACCGGGGAAGGTTGATTGGCGTGCCTACACACGATGTGTTACCACGGCAGGGTCTGGGCTTACGAGGCTAGTTCGGTATTAAGAGTAGTCTATTTCTTTGTTTGCCACGACGTCAACCCAGCATATTGGTGACAGCTGGATGAAGGGAAGATCGTCGCAGTAACTGCTGGGATAGCGAGGTGATGGTACGTTGACGACCCTGGCGGAGTGCGACATTTTTGTGGATTTGTGCCCACACGGAGGCAGAGGCGAGTCCTTGGACAACCAGACAAAAAAAAGGTTACAAGTCTCAAACGAAAGGGTGTGCATGACTAGAACGGCGAACTGCTGTTACCCTTCTTGCCTTCCTTCGTTAGCTAGAATATTCGGCGCACGTAACTTTGGGCCAAGTTCCCCCTTTTTCGGCAATCAGCGTGCCAGCTACTTGTCTATTATGTTTATACACGAGGCTAACCCCTCCACCCCCTTTTCCCCTGACGGCAGCAGGCTGCTCACACTGTGCTCCCAACCCCACCGTTCAACGCCGCAATGTCACACCTCATCCAGTCCAGCCGCCATGCCAACGGCGGAGCCGTGCCCTTCTGTCGTGGCAAGTCCGAGGGTCCTACGTCTCCTATGGAAGCTACGTACACTGTCGGAAAATCAAGGGCGGTCATGGCCGTAGAAAAGTTCCCATCTGACTCGATTTCGCTTCTTGTGGGTAGATGAGCTTTGGTCTCCGACCGCCGATAGCCATATGCAAGACAAGTTTGCTGGCTTAGACAGAGACAAGTGCAATACGTCTGCCTTTTGGCAGGAGCTCTAGTGTCACGTAATGCGGTTGAAGCTGGGACGAGTTTTCTTTTGGCATCTCAGTGACATCCCTTAGCATGGCTCTAGGACAGAATGTGCTCTTTCAGCGGACTAGATCCAAGGAGCGTAGCCTTGTTACTCGGAAGGTTATTACAACCGAGAAAGATCCCTGTGAAGCAGAGAGATCCAGGATTCACTGTGAAAAGGCCAGGGACTAAGTGAAGTCATGGATTGACTTGTGTGAAGAATATTTGCTTCGAAGATTGAAGGAAAAGCAGTGCTTGAGGAGATTAACCTCTTGCTCCTTGACAGTGCGTTCTCCCCGATCACCTTGCTGTATTGTTGGGTTGCCACCGACGGCGACTGACTATTATGGACCCCTGTTGCACTGTCCACTCTCTAGCCTCTCCAGATACAACTGCAGTGTGGTGCTATTGTAATTACAGACAATGTAGGCATGATAAGAATGCTGTACAAAGACTTCCTTGGGTATTTTCGAGACCTTGCGAACGGCTCCGGAACCCAGATGGTGCCATTCAACGGAAGGCTTAGTTCATTTACCAGAGCAGTACCACCTAGGAACAAAGAATTTGTTGGGACGTTTCGGCACTGCGAGATCATCCATCATAGAAAAATAGCTGAACAGTAAATAATGATCATCTGTCCAACTCTATGCAGTCCCCAGAGGCAGCGCTGGCGAAAGAGTGACTAGGCCCAGACAACTGATAAAGAACGACCAGGGTGACTTTCTTCATACCAAGAGAGAGAGGGTGTCTATCATTGTCAGTGGCCCGCACTGAACAGTTGCGATATACCTCTCGTGTCCCTGTCAAAATCCAAACACACCTCAGCGGCCGCGTCCGCCTCCGCCTCCGCCTCAACATCCCACAGGCAGGGCGTTGTTTAATGCTTAATCCAGCCGAGAGCCAACTCGCCCAGGAAACCGCCACCGAGGACGGCAAGCAAGTAACCGAGATTGAAGGTCATAACCGCAAGCATGCTAGCAGGACCCAAGGACGATTAGTCTTATTTGCCAGCTACCGCCAGGAGATGAAAGAGATACTAAAGGCAAGTAGTCTATCATGGTAGTGGTTTGGAACACGGCCCTAATGACTTGAATTGTCGTGTTCCACCTGTGGCCTAAGCCAACCTCAACGTCATCCTCCCGAGGCTGGCCCATCTTAAGGTAATTATCGGCTTCGTCACTATTGCAACGGCTGGGTTGCTTGTGGTTCCAACGCCTCTCCGCCGTGCCCCTCAACGTGGTCAGGAAACGCAAGAAGAGAGCCATGAGAACGAGCAGAATGATTGCGCCAGCGTAACCCTGGGCGTTTGTTGGAGTCAGGGTCGTGGTCCAGAGGGGATCACCAGTTCCGAAGTGAAAGGTACTGGACATGCCGGACATGGAAGTCATGGAACCCATTTGAGCTGCTGAGGAGCCAGCCGCTTCGATGCTGTTGGCTGCTTCTGACGTCGCCGACGTGACTGGAGTGGAGGTGCTGGCTGCGCCAGCGAGTGCAGAGGCAGAAGACGAGCCTTCGGCGACGGAAGTCATGCCGGTCATGTCCGTCGTGTCCTCCATACCGGCCATCCCTTCCATGCTGGACATAGGGCGTAGACTGGTTCTGTTTAGGTCGATACGTGACTTCAAGAGTGGGGAGCTAGGCCGCAGACACTGGACGCACAGAACTGAAAGAGAACTAGAGTGAATGAATACGTGCGACCAGCGCTGAACAACTGCAAACAAAGGGGAAGACGACGAGTGATGGCTTGAAATCTATGGAAGAAATGACCCTCTTCTGAAGTATAAGGGGTGTCTAACGCTGCTGAAACTGGACGATTTCAAAGACTTGATACAAAAGAGCCGATGCCCTTATGGCGCAGCCAGCCCTCTTACTTTGAACAGTCTTGGCACAGTGTGCAGATCCTCTGAAACACGGGAAAAAGACTACAAGATAAAAGGGTCTTTCCATCACCATAGGGAAGTAATCGCTACCGATCTACTTCTACCCCTCATTCGCGCCTCAACTATGCCTACTGTTGTCTTGCTGCATAGCCTCACATCAGTGACCGTTGGCTAAAACTGGATCAAGGTTGTCAAGAGCGCAACCAGACGGTTCAGGCCTGAAACTCCCCTACTTGTAGCAGGCGCTAGAAACCACGCGATGAAGGTGCAGTATGACCGAATGCGTGGTCATTGCCGGCAGAATGCGAACAGGCACAGACATGATGCGACAGACCGAGCACAATCAACCAAACTATACTTCAAAATCCGGCCGACTGTGCCAACAGACAGAAGGTCTAGTAAATTGATATCTACTCCTAGCGTCTTTTCTGTCACGACCACCAAGTTACTTCGATGCCACGGGCAAGTCAATTGACATCTCCGTAGTTCCCTCGCTCTCAATGACCCTGCCGCCCTTGACCTGTTTCCCAGCGTTCTGGATGGCCAGTCTCACTTGGTCGAACGTCACATCATCCGCAACGACAACGTTGACTTTCTGGTTCTCGACGGAAGTGTCCACAGTCTGGACATTCGGGAGAGCCGTTACGGCAGTTCTCACTGTAGAGGCACAGCCTGAAGCAAACAAATTAGTCCTAAGCGGAACACTTATATAGCTCACAGTGCTCACCCCCGCAGGACATCTGCACGTCATACTCGTAGGAATGCGTCATTTTAAGATGGGAAAGGAGGTCCTTGTTGAGATTTATGAAACGGCCAGACAAAATAGTTAACAACGGTTTGGTTGAGGGAGTTGTTCAATGAGTCTGTAAGATCTTCGATGGGCTGTTTTGCATGTTCTCTGCTGGGAGAATAGATGAGCTTTATAATTCTGTTAAGAGGCGACTCGAGTTGACTGCAGCTGCGACAGACTGCCACCGAAGTGAAGCTGCCTGCAAATGAGTTCATTCTGCGTGCTTCCAGTGAGTTTGGTAAGGGGATCTTCAACTTCTCTGTTTCAAACATCAGACTTATGCTAAAGTAACCAGGGTTGCAAAATACATATGCACAGGAGCTGCGCCGCCAAAACAACGCAGGTCTAACAACAACGGCAGTGCAACGCCAACTCCAATGCTTACAAATACCACACATAATTATAGGCGTTATAGCGCTATGTGAACGCTGTGATTCGTGTGAGGCCAAAACGGGTGATGCCTGAGATGTGGCTGCATGCGTGGTTTGTGCGGAGTGTCAGGACACCGCGCACAGCCTATCTCTAGCAAAGCTTTCCGCACAAAGCGCGCAATTGCCAGCCAGTCATTAGACATGGTTGCCTGAATAATCTGAGCTGGTCGAACGCAGCTTGATGGGTAGGAGGTGTCTTGATATATTTTCAATCACTTCTCTGAACGATAGTTATTGTTCAAGGACCCATCAACCCATCAGCTCAGCATCCGTTGTAACCGAAGAGCTCCAAGGTAGGAACTTATTAGGTGCATTCACAGTCTCAGTCTTTATCTTACATTAAAGTAGCCCACCAGAAGAACCTCGTTGTCTTAAAGCATGGCAAGACAGTCAAGGTCATCGTCGCCAAAGTCTCGGGTTACCACCTTCCTCATTCCAGGATTCCACTGCCCTACCTGTGCCTCCTTTATCGAAGAATTCCTCTTCTGTCTTCGCCCAAGACCCATCTCTGTTGAGACTTCAATCGTTGCACATAGCGTCACGGTCAAACACAGCCCGTCGTTAAGCGTGCGCATGATATCTAGAGCGCTCGGCGATGCAGGCTACAAAGTTGATATCATCATGTCAGATCGTCTACCTGGCGTCACATCACTCGACAACTCGCGCGGTGGGGCCGATGATGCCTTCCCATGCGCATGGCTCAATCAGGCTTCAGAGCGGTGGAACCGCATTTGGAAGGCTACCGATAAGGAGACGAAGAGAAGGCGGCATATAGAGCATTGCGAGCAATGTCGTGCTCAAGAGCAGGATGCCAGGTCTCAAGATGACGATCGAATACCATCCTCCAATCAATCATCCGACACAGGGCAGGCTGGTAGCCCCTTTGTCGTTGTCGATTCTGCCTGGAAGCCGGCCACGGTCTTCCAGGCGTTCCTCTCTATCACAGGCATGAGCTGTAGTTCATGTGTCGGCAAGATCGCAGCAGCCCTGGAGCAGAAACCTTGGGTGAGGTCAGCCAATGTCGTTCTGCTCACCCAGAGTGCTGTTGTGGTGTAGTTCGACGGAGAGCAGAATGCCGAGGAGCTGGTCAAGATCATCGACAGCATTGGCTATGAGGCAAGCCTGGAACACGTGGACGAGCTGCCGCCGGCGCCAGGGGCTGGTCCCCGCGTCGTCGCAGGCTTGTGGAGTGCGTCCTACGCCATCAGTGGTACGACATGCAGCTCCTGCGTCAGCACGATCACTAAGGCCCTTGAGACTTTACCATAGACGAAGAGCGTAGACGTCAATCTTATCACCAACAGCACCACCGTCGTCCTCGAGGACAAGAGCCACCCGAATGAGATCGCGGAAATTGTCGAAAGCGTGGGGTATAACGCTAAACTCAGTGACGTTGTTGACATGGGCAGAGGCAAAGCGCAGGACGGCAGCAGAACCGTGTCAATTCGTGTTGACGGAATGTACTGTCAGCATTGTCCCGAACGTGTTATGGAAGCACTGAACCGATTAGGCGACCTTGTAACTGTTGAAAAGGCAGCGACTGTGGGAAACTCTATCATGACGATCTCATATACCCCAAACTCACCCGAATTCACCATCATGGCCATTCTTTCGACTATTTCAGCCGTCGACCCGGCTTTCAACCCCATCACATACCATCCTCCTATAGTCGAGGAGCGCGCGGCACAAATACACGCTCGTATTCGGCAGCGAATATTCTATCGTGTCCTCCTCTCAGTTATCGTCGCCATCCCTGCCTTCATCACCGGCATCGTCTTCATGAGCCTCGTTCCGCCGTCAAACTCCGGCCGCCGGTATCTCATGGAACAGCTATGAGGGGTCACCCGCGCGGAGTGGGCCTTATTCATCATGGCAACACCAGTCTATTTTCTCGCCGCCGACGTCTTCCACCGTCGAATGATCAAGGAGCTACACTCCCTATGGAAGGTCGGCAGTCCCGTGCCCATTTTACGCCGTTTCTACCGCTTTGGAAGTATGGACATGTTGATGTCCTTCGGGACCACCATCGCCTACTTCTCCTCTATAGTCGAGCTGATCATCGCCGCGACGCTCGAAGACATGACGAGCATGAAGGGAAACAACACTTACTTCGACCCGGTCGTCTTTTTGACCATGTTTCTCCTCATTGGCCGGCTGATTGAAGCATATAGCAAAGCAAAGACAGAAGAGGCGGTGGTCATGTTAGGCAAGCTTCGACCAAAAGACGCATCCCTAGTGCTTCCTGACGAAGGTCCTGATGGAGCGAACGGCGTTCAAAGCATCCCTATCGACATGCTCGACTTCGGTGACGTAGTCAGGGTCGTATATGGCGGTTCCCCGCCCTGGGATGGCGCCCTCCTCGAGGGGGAGGGTGAGTTCGACGAATCAAGTCTCACCGGTGAGTCAAGGCTCGTCAAGAAGACAGCCGGCGACCCAATTTACTCTGGAACTGTCAACAAAGGCGGACCCATCTTGATGCGAACCACTGGTACCTCTGGTAACCCTATGTTGGATGAGATTATCAAGGTAGTACGAGAAGGTCCGGCGCGACGTGCTCCAATTGAGAGGGTAGCCGATATGCTCACCAGCTTCTTCGTCCCCGTCGTAACACTTATCGCCATTGCGACGTGGTTGATCTGGCTGAGACTTGGCATCTTGGGAACTCTACCGGAAAAATATCTAGACACTGCGGTTGGTGGCTGGCCGTTCTGGTCATTGCAGTTTGCCATTGCGGTCTTTATCATCGCCTGTCCTTGTGGTATCGGCCTTGTCCCTCGACGGCTCTTTTCCTTGGCGGAGGTCTGGCCGCGAAACACGGCATCCTCGTCCAGGGCGGAGGAGAAGCTTTCCAAGAAGCGAGTGGGCTTGATATTATGGTCTTCGACAAGGCGGGGACATTGACGCAAGGTGGCGAGCCCAAGGTAACAGATCATCAATTCTTGGTTTCTGATGGCAGCTGGAAAGAGCAGGCAGTCCTCAGTGTACTGATGGAGCTGGAAGGTAGCAGCAGCCACCCTCTCGGCAGAGCCATCGTCAGCTTCTACAAATCCAGAAATACGACTGGTGCCAAAATCAGGCACGTCGAGGAGATAGCGGGAAAGGGGCTGAGGGGATCATTCGACGTCGGAGCATTCTCCCACTCGGTTGAAACGCTCGCAGGAAACGAGGTCCTCATGGACGACCACGGCATCTCCTTCGACAGCGCGGCATCCACCGCTTCGGGCTCGTGGAGAGGACAAGCAAAGTCGGTCGTGCTTGTTGCCGGGAGGTCGGTGTCCACCCCAGCGGATTTATCGTGGAGCCCACTCGCCATTTTCGCGGCCTCTGATCCTCTTCGACCAGAATCTCGCCAGGTCGTCGAGGCGCTTCACCGGCAAAGTGTCGACGTGTGGATTATTTCGGGAGACAACACGACCACAGCGAATGCTGTTGGCGTCATGGTTGGCATTCCTCCGGAGCACATAATAGCTGGCGTGCTACCAGAGCAGAAGGCCGACAAGATCAAGTATCTTCAGAAGAGCCAAGTGAAACGCAGCTCGCAGTCCATTTTCGGTCGACCCACCCAACAAAGAGCAGTTGTCGCCATGGTCGGCGACGGCGTCAATGACTCGCCTGCTTTGATCGTTGCGGATGCTGGGATAGCTATCAGCTCCGGCTCCGATGTTGCCAGCTCTGCCGCCGAATTTGTGCTCATCAAGTCGAGTCTGACGACCTTGCTCACCTTGACAAATCTCAGCCGCACGGTATTCAGGCGTGTCAAATTTAACTTCGCTTGGGCTTTAGTCCTACAACCTTGTGGCCTTACCTATCGCTGCAGGAGTTCTCTATCCTGTGAGGAGCAACGGCCAACACATCCGCCTCGATCCCGTGTGGGCGAGCTTGGCTATGGCTCTCAGCAGTGTGAGTGTCATTTGCACCAGCCTGCTCTTGAGGAGTGGGCTCCCGCTTGTGGAGTTTAGGGACAACAAGACCGTAGCAGACGGTACCTAATAGCTCATACTATGTAGACTACCCCTTGTATTGTGGGGCGAGAAAATGAAAGTGTACCTAGACGTCGGATGATAACAGTAGGGGTGCCCGTTGGTGGCGATCTACGTATGAGTGGGGAATGCCTGACGCCTCTAGATACGGATTGAGCGCTACTATCTCCACGGCGAACGCCGCGTAGTAAGTGCGAAACAGGCTCTAGACTTGTGTCCTTACTTACGTTTGAACTTGGATATCCTCCATATTTCATCTCTTGATCGGCCATCGTCGGGCCTTATTGCTGCAGTCAAGATGAATGGCCGAAATCTGCATACCCACCCGACCCCGCGTCCGTATCGTTCGAAGCGGCACAGACCCTGCGACCTCTGCCGCCGCCGCAAACATGCCTGTATCGTGGAAGATGAGCCTCCTTGCCGTGTGTGTCGTGAGCTGGGCACCTCTTGTACTTTCAAAGAACCGCCGGGCGCACGACGCAGGCGGCAGGCGGTCCCACTCTCCGCCGGCCCAACACCGCAGCTGGCCCCTGAGCCGGTGACTGTCGCGAGCGGCATTACACGGAGCGGGGTCACCGATAGCGAAGAACTGCTGGCGGGATCCTGGCAGCTTGATGTCGATGACGAGAGGGTAGACGCCGACAGATCTGGGCATCACGCTAGGCAAGCTCTGCTCGACTACCATGTTGGCTCGTTTCTGGGTTCCCCTGCGCACGACACTTGGTTCGCGGCTTCTCCATTCTTCTACCCTAGCCTGGGCACTGGGCCGATCCTGGCCGACAGCATCGGGGAGAGCAATTACCAGCAGGAGAGCTTCCCGGGTGTTATCAACCACTCACAGTCCAACAGCTCTACTACCCAGCATCAGGTGCAGTTGGATAGCTCGAGTCACGACCTGCCCCAAGACCCCGGTCGGACTGATGTCTCGGGGCCGCGGAAGTCGAGAGATGCATCGGCGCCGTCAGAAGCGCTGCCATCCTGGTCGCTGGACATGGGCGACGGTGGCTGGCTGATCCAATACTTTGGCCTCTCTGGTGAGATGGATCCCTACTTGCTGCAGTTCATGGAGTTCTCGAGCGATGGCACTTGCAACCTTGGCCCATTCCAGTACCGGCGCCTGGGAGGCGGCATCCCAGGGCATGATCAGCCACCCGCGAGCGCCGAGACGCCCGTCTACTTCATGACCAGCGCCGCGAAACCTGTCGAGCAGCTGGGCGATGATGATGCGGCCAAAGAGGACTGCTCCTTGGAACAGCTTGTGCCGGCGGCAGTGGGTTCCCGCCTGATAGGACTGTGAGTCACCCCGGGTCGTCAGTCATTCGCACTGGTGAGGAGCGTTGCTCACTTTCCCATGTTTCCTAGGTTCCTGCGCTACACCTTCCCCAATCTTCCAGTCATATCACGGAGCCATGTGAAGATTTGGAACGAGACTCTGATCCCGAAGGACAAGCACTTGGCCGTGCTGCCCTCTTATCTGCTCGCCGCGGTATACGCCTCCGCCGAGCCCTTCCGTCGCTACGATCCTATTTTGAGCGTGTCGCAGGTCAATAACGAATTCCCACACTCGAAGCTTTGGCGCCTTGCACACCGTGGCATCATGGAGAATCTACGCACACCGCGACTAGCTGTGATTCAGGCCATACTCATCTATCTCCAGAGGCCTATAGACGAGACGGCGACGGCCACTACTGACGCGTCCGGGCAGAACTGGGCCCTCCTCGGATCGGCCGTACACATGGCATATCAGTTGGGCCTCCACATAGACTGCAAAGACTGGCCCCTGCATATGTCGGAGAAGCGGCTGAGACGTCGGCTCTGGTGGGTCCTTCACTGCGAATCAACTTGGCACAGCCTGCTCCTGGGCCTGCCACAGCCCATCCCTCATGACCAGTGGGACGTCGCCGATCTGGGGGACAGTGACTTTGTGATTGATCATTACCAGTGTCCGGCAGAGTATACGTTCACGAAGCCGCAGTCATTACAGAAGCCCTGTGTCTTTTGCCACCGAGGGCATGACTTTCATTTCTTGGCCAGCCTGTCCGTCATCGCTCAAGAGGTGTCTCACAAATTCTACACTCTCATGGCATCCAAGCGTCTCGCTGACGACTTCAAGGCGTCACTGGTCGTAGGGCGAAGCTTATTGGAGCGCATCAGACAGTGGAAAAGCCGTCTGCCTGCATACAAGATGTCAGATGAGACACCAACTCAACGCGACCGGGATTACTTCCACTCGGGATCTTCGGCACAGCTGAGGCTTGCTTGTCTGACCCTTGAGATCTTGGTGTACCGCGCTATGCTCCGGCCACTTTCGAGGCAGAATCCGGCGTCGACGGGAGAGACGCGTGGCGCATCTGAGCCTCCTACTCTCGGTGACCAGCGGCCTGTTCATGGGCTCCAAGTGGCGAGGGCTGCCGACGTCCCTAGTGGCGTTCTGGATCTGTTCTTGGAGGCTATCGACACCGCTCACCGGGCCATGGTCTATGCACAGCGATTGGGGTCGTACGATTTGAACAGTTTCACATACAGCTGTAAGTCCTTGACTCCTTTACGGATTAAAACACAGACATTACCAAACGCTCCCTTCGAACGGTGCTTTCCTCGTCCCCAGCATTGTGCCATTTGCCATGATTCCTCCCTACCTACTTTTCCTACTCGCTTAGCTAACGATCTGTGCGCTCCTCGTCCTAGGGTCACGAGCCTGCTTCGCTTCCGTATCGAACTTCATCATGCTTCTCCTAGTCCTAGCACCATCGGCTGAGATGACTAGGGATGTCCTGTCCATTCTTGCTAAGTGGGTTATCATGCTCCGCGAGCAATGTATCACATTCTCGCTTATGAGGCTAGGACTCCTACGTCTGGATAGTATCTTCCAGATGGGTCTCGAGCATGCTTTCCGGTTTCGGCCATATGCGAAACAGATGATCCAGCAAGAGCTGCCTACGCCTAATTACAAGAAATGACGAGCTACGTTGTAATGCCGTCTCATGGGGTTTAAACCAGAGCAAAGCCGAGATCTCTCATGACGCAAGATAATTACCTGCAAGTTTCTTGGGGACACTGCATAAAGCCTCGACTAGGGGAAGAACAAGTCTATCTATACCTCTACACTACCTCGCTGTATCGGACGGCATAACGATTTCCTTGAACAACCATGAGCTCTGTGATGAACTCTGTCACGGCACGTCGGCGGATCTTTGACCACCCTCATTCTACATGCATTATTATGGTATCGTTTGGTCCCAGATTCACAGCTATAATTAGGAAATACGAAACCAGAAGAACATTTGAGGTAGGACCGGCTTACTGAGATATTCTCAATCTGTGTGACATACTTACCAGACGTACCGGCAGTGACTGTCACGAGTTGTGGAAAATGGGCGATGTTTCGATAATCCCGACTCGAGACGCCCAGCTCTACCGCTGTTATGTCGGTGAATTTGCAGAACTTGCACTCCAATTCTAAGTTAGCCTATCTGAGCCACCTCTTTTAAAGATAGGGCGACGATGGCGGCCGAGTTCGCCGAAGGCGACGACTAGAACGGTTAGGAACGTCGGCCGGCCGAGATACGCCACAAGTTGCGGCCGTGCAACTCTTCAGCAAAATCCACCGTCTTTGCCGCAGGACGAATAGCAGAGTCGACATGTCCGAAAATTGGCTAGATTCCGGGTGAAATACTATGCTTCAGCCCACTGTACCTCAACGCATGACGCGCAGGAAGCGATCGTCGTAGGTCCCCACGACCTGGAATTACGATACCTTCTCCTCTCTATCCTCTTCAATAGCGCCCTACATACTGGCTCTATTCTCCAAGCCCCCCCAGTTCCCTTGTTCTTCTATTCGGCCACACCCCATACCTTGTTCCTCCCTAACCCTAGCAGTTAATCCCTAGGTTGTGCTGCCTCTCGTGTGACTCTGACGCGTCCGCGCTCATCAGCAAGGAAGACGGGCATGTTCAATCCTAAGGGTCATGCGGTGGATGAGGGCCACCCTGTCCGGGTCGTCATAATTGGTGCCGGTGTCTCTGGTATTGCCCTTTATATTCGCCTTTTACAGTACGTTCCTGCCGTCACCGTCACCATCTTCGAAAAAAACCCATCACTCGGCGGGACGTGGTACGAAAACAGATACCCTGGGGTGGCATGCGACATCCCCAGTCACGTCTATCAGTACTCCTTTGAACCCAACCCGGAGTGGTCTAAGCTGTTCGCTGAGGGACCCGAAATTCTCGAGTACGTCAAGGCGGTCGCTCGCAAGTACCGCGTCGATGAGAAGATCCGGTACAGCAGTAAGGTCATTGGCGCCACCTGGGACGGGGAACAGGGCGTCTGGTCTATCGAGGTGGAAATTTCCGACGCACAGGGCCGGATTAGCACTCAGAAGACGTCGGCTGAAGTTGTTATCAGCGCCACAGGAATCCTGAACAATTGGAAGTGGCCGGATATTGAAGGGCTATCCGCATTTGAGGGGAAGCTTGTTCACTCGGCCGACTGGGATATGTCATGGTACGTATAGTCTTATGGCGAACGGTCGCTCTTGATATCTTCTAAACTATCGTCTCTCCTGACACAATACCAGGAACTATGAGGGGAAGACGGTCGCACTCATCGGCTGCGGTTCCTCGGCCATCCAGGTACTTCCCCATCTCCAAAAGAAGTGCAGTCGGGTCTACAACTTCGTCCGTGGGGGTACCTGGATTAGCTATCCGTTTGGCTCGACCCTGACCGAGGGTATCCTGAAAAACAGTGACGAACCCGGCAACTATAAGTACACACCCGAGGAGCGCGCTCGCTTCCTGAGCGATCAGCAGTTCTATCTAGACTTCCGACGAACTATGGAGAGCTTCATAAATAAGGACTTTCCGTGTCTTTTCCCAGGATCTGTGGAGGAGGTAGACGGCACGAAGAAAATCCGGGATACCATGCGCCAGAAGCTGTCTGCCAAGCCCGGGCTTTACGAAGTGCTGGAACCTAGCTTCACACCCGGCTGTCGCCGTTTGACGCCGGGGCCGGGCTACCTTGAGGCGCTGGTCAAAGACAATGTCGAGTTGATCAAGACGCCCATAGTTTGCGCCAGAGAAGATTCTATTCTCACTGAGGACGGCAAAGAATGGGAAGTTGACGCTATCGTATGCGCCACCGGGTTTGACACTAGCTATCACCCACGCTACCCTATTATCGGTCGTGGTGGTCAGTCCCTCAGCGACCGGTGGGGATCTCGCGCCACTGCGTACATGTCGCATTCGGTTCCAGGCTTCCCTAACTACTTCATGGTAGGAGGGCCGAACTCGGCCACCGGAGGCGGGTCGCTCCTTCTGATCCTTGAGTCCGTCATAGGCTACGTCGTGAAAGCTGTGCAGAAGATTAGCCGGGAGCATCTAAAGGCTATGGAGGCCAAGGAGGATGCACTGGATGCCTGGGTGACCTACCTCGACAAATACTTTCCCGATACCGTACACGTCGATGTTTGTACGAGCTGGTACAAAGTCAACGGCAATATTGTAGGCCTGTGGCCTGGCAGCAGTCTACATGCTATGAAGGCACTGGACAACCCTCGGTGGGAGGACTATGAATACGAACTGCTTCGGGAGAGTGGCAGGCTGGACTGGATCGGCAACGGCTGGACATTGGAAGATATGCGGAGAGGGAACCTCGGCTACTATGTGGATACCCCAGACTTGCCGCCTATTCCTACCTATCAAGTGATCACCCGCCAACCGTGATAGAATACAATTTAGAAAAGGTTGCGTTCTTCTACGGAGATGCCATCATGTCCCCCGAAAAAGATCGGAGGTGTGTAGCCGCGTTAACATCCTGGCAGGCTAGCGGCATTGCTGTATTCATTGGCCTAAAAACACACCCTGTAAATAAAAGATGGATATAGAACAACGAGGGAATTCTAGCAACCCTTTCTACTTGGTCATTACCTATGAACGCTCAAGGATCTCTAATATGGGCAGCAGGCACTAGGCACGGAATAGCTATTCCAGAGTACGTATGATTCTTAGACATGCGTAGAGCGCTTTTCAACCGACATGAACTAGGAGACTAGGATACGCGAACTGCCGAACAGGTAACGACTATAACGAAAATATTGGAGAGTGCTTCACTCGACCCAGTTGCCTCCCACCCCTAGCGCTTCAATGGTTGCGGCGCAGTTCTTTGCCATTGCCTCTCCCATCCACTGCGAGTCCAGCCTGTCAAGCTCCGACTCAAATTCCCACCCTTTACCTCCCTCGACGTAGACGGCAAGGCCTGTATGCTCTGTGCCGTCAGGGCCGTACCGTGACGCTGTCAGTGATAGGACGTATTCGGCCACCTGGTTGGCGGAGTTGACGGGAAGATTATTATTCTGCCACACATGAAGAACCCGGCTAGCCATTCCCGTGTCGATGAGGGATGGGCACACTATATTGACTCGAATCCCGTGCAGTGTGTGGAGGTACCTTCGACTCGACCGGAACAGACCCATAACTCCATGCTTACTAGGTTGGTAGACGAAAAGGCCTTGCTGTTCCTTGAAGGCCGCCAGAGACCCGGTCAAAAGCAGAGACTTATCCCGATTCCTCGGGGTTTCTCTGGTCGGGTCGGGCTGGCTTAGATAGACTGCGGCGATGCGAGCGAAGAAGGCGGCGCCGAGCAAGTTGATGTCAAGAACTGCGGTAGAAGGGGGGGAGCGGACGGACTCGATAGTCAGACTGGGGTCGAACCAGTTCTGGCCTTCAGTAACACCAGCAAGGGACAAGGCATGGTCAACCCGGCCGTGTCTTGTGTATGCGACCTCGAATAATGCGAGGTTGTCCTCGTATCGACGTACGTCGACGCGCAGGAACTCGAGAGTGCCAGTCGAGGCCGGCGCGCTGCTCGTCAGGTCTGCAACGAGCTTTTCACCGCCTGCTGCGTCAATGTCTCCGAACAATATTTTGGCGCCGACGCCGTAAAGAGTCCTCACGATAGATTCTCCCACCCCGTTCGCACCTCCTGTAAGGACGACGACAGCGTCCTTGAGGGCCACGAAGGAGCCCGGAGACGTCTCATAGACAGGCATTGAAATGTGTAGCCGGTGAGAGCTGAAGAAATTCAGTTCCGTGCGATGGAAAACCCCTTAGCTACGTCTCAACCTAAGGGCGGTTGGGCCCGGGGGTGGTCATGCTCTTAATGTACAAAATCCGTTGTTAGCAAGGTTCTGATTACCTCTTGTCATTGCAGTCGGCCCTTATTATTACGAAAGTAGTTACGTTCGTGGATAATGCTCCCTGTAAATCTTGTTGCTGGACTGAAAGCTATCTACGGTCGTGGGCCGGCGTCGGCGAATGTCGGTGGCCGATCTACAGAGACTAATATCGACGATACTAACGTTCGAAACCGAGTCACACAACCATACTGTCACCTCAAACCCGAGCACCCTGATCAGAGCTCAACCATTTCTCGTCAAAGAATGAAAAGAGTTCCTGTTGGGCCACCGTTTACTAGAATGGCAAGGATTTAGACTTGTTGTCCAATGCCACTCGCACTGCAGCCTAGGTAGCCGAACTCTCACGTGTCCTTGGTGAGGGAGCTCGAGGAGCTGCACGAATCTTTCAGTACTTCCTCTCCTGGCAGTAGAAGAAGCGCCGGCTCTGCCCCACAATAGATAGCGATTTCGATTGATTAGGCGTTCGGCCATCTGGCGGCCTCAGGATAGGCCAAGTGTCGCGTACTTCGCCCGTGCAACGGCCGTGCGATATAGGTGGGTATTGCCCCTGGCGGAGCGACCGACTCCAGGCGGGTCGTCCGACCGCTGGTCGGGGGATTCCACCATGCGAGATAAGGACCCTGCCATTGCTCGCTTTCCAGGCACGAGACTGCCGCCCGTGTCATAGAGACATCACGGGGCCTTCCTGGTTCTGGCCACATCTGTGGAGAGTCGGTCGTTCTCGTATCCACGTAGTGATGGAACAGGAGATCACATAGTTGGCTACGGAAAATGTCAACGCACAGCCCGGTTTGGTAGATCAAAAAGAAAACACTCGTGTATTCCAAGGTGGTGGCGTCACATCCTGTGACTGTTGGATGAGACGCAGGTTCAGACGCGATCGCGCCGAGGATGGGTTGAATCTCAAGTCTGGCAAAATCATGACAGCTAGTCTATAAGTTCCATCTCCTCCTCTCCCAAGCCCGCAACGGGATGTACATGATCGTGCATACTGTCAAGGCCAGCACCCAGCTGATATCGGTGCCATAAGGAGCGGGCCCGATTCCGAGGGCAATAGGGCCAACCCACCATACCTGGCTCATACACAGCAGCGAGAGGACGGTACCCACGATGAAGGTGATGGATGCAGCAATCCCAAACGGGAGCTTTGACGGGTTGTCCCAAGCGGTAAGATCGTAGTTGTAACCACGCCTCCATATATAATGCTCGAGCACCATGACAGTGCAAAAAGGAACGATCCAGTATGCGCAGATAGAGAGGAAGTTGGTCATGACATCGGCGAGGACGTTTCGTCCCGCGATGGAGCAGGCCAGCAAGATCGCGCCGCCTATAAAGGACCAAACGAAGCGGGGTATGACGAGGAGCTTTGGCGAAATCACCTGCGCACTCAAGCCGAGGGAGTAGATGTTGATGGTGATGACGGCTGCTGTGGAGAAGGCCAGGAGAACCTCGATGAACTTTCCAAACCCCCTAACACCTGCACCGTGGCCTTCAAACACGGCACCAAGCAGCCCTCCTACGCCGCCGGAGTTGTATGCGTCTGTGAACAGGCTGTCGCTGCTCATGCTGAGGGTCCCGATCGCAGCACCCAGCCACTCCAACAAGACCTGAGAGCTCACCAGACCCAGCCATGGCCACCAGAAGGTCTTCTTGACACTGGTGCTCTCTTTCATATAGACTCCGTAGTCGGCTGCCACAGGGAACCAGGCTACCTCATAGCCGATTATGACCGTCCCAAAGGAGAAGACGTTGGCAGCTTCGGTTTTCCCTCTACCCATGGGTATATTGATAAAATGCGGAGCACCAAAGCCGGCAACGATGGCGAAAGCGACAAGCATGACCGGCCAGGAATACCTGTCGTAGAGGTGCAACACACGGTAACCGAAGAGGCCAAAGACCATGGCGACGACACACACAATGAGAACAGATACCGAATCAGGTAGACCACCGCCTCCAACATCATACAGTACCTCGCCTCCGGTTATGCCGCTGACGATTCCCCATCCAATCTGATTGATAATGTTCAGGATTGCCAGGACCTTGGCGGGCCACCAGCCAAAGCAGTACCGAGGGATCATCATGGTCCGAAGTCCAAGCTTGGGGCCGAGGGTGGCAGCCATGGCAGGCATCAGGACGCTGAAGGCGTTGAAGAACAGTATGCACAGAAACGAGTCCCACCACCCGAGCGCGTAGGTCGTAGTTCCCAAGTATCCAGTCGCGAGCGTCGTGATGTTGCAATTTGCGGCGATGAACATGGTACACAACTCCCATGCGGGCTGATTCGTGCGCATCTCCTCAGGGATACGCTCGACGCCCGTCTCTTCGGCCCCTATCGTGCGAATCCATCCTCGAGTCCTGGTCCAGAAGCCACGTTTGAGGGTTTCCACGGTACCCCCTTGAGACTCGAAGTCGACATCGGTGACGGTGTGTGTCTTCTTCTCCTCCTGCTCGTCTGTGAGGCTCATCTCGGACATACGCAAAGCTAGGCACCTTTGCGAAGCAGATTTCTTGTTTGCTAATAACTGCACAAAGGCTCAGAGGCAACGAGGAAAAGCCCGGAGTAACAAACTTAGGATGGTAATCGAGGAGTATGTAGCCTTGATAGTCCGTTCAACTTGGACATGCGGTACCTTTGATATAGGCTCTCGCAGGGATTCGCCCCTGATCTCGACCTTATTACCTTTCTCGTCATAATTGGCGCCATGATACGGAGATATCTTCAAAGATAGGCGAACGTGTGGGCTGGGCTTATCTCTTAATGATTGCCCTATCTCCGAGCGGCCGGCCAGTTCGATGTGACATCCACTCTTATCCCCCGCCCCATTTAAATTAGAAGCCGTGATTAAGCTCAGTCGCCCGATGTCCTCACGAAGCAGCGGGCAGCTCGTCAGCGTCCGGGTGGGAAGATTGGTCGTCCTTGAACCCTACCCTACGATAACCACCGTTACTGTGACGGGTGTAAACGGGAGTTGGAGGATATGTACGTGGCAAAGCGTGAGGACAACGTTCAATCGTCGAAGATATACTAGATAATGATGTATACAGATAATAACGTCCAATATTGGCACACCTGCCCCGTCCTAGCGCTGCCAAATAGGCGATTTGTGCAGGCATGGACTACCGCATTACGGTGGGAGCACCACAGCCTCTCGTAGTCGGCAGTAGCGCTCTCCATCTTCAGCCGCTTGGTAGGTGCCGACACTGGCGCGTACCAAGAAGCCTTCAATCCGGGGAGGCCACAGTATCAAATTCCAGCCCTACACGTCCCAGAGCTCCTGAAGACTCTCGAAGTAGAGACAAGCAAAGCGCGGAAGTCGGCCATCCCCTCAAAGGGAAAACCACGGGGTGGCCGGCACGTCAGCGGTGGCTCGGACCATTCACTGCAGGCCACTCACCATGAAGGCTCCGAAGAAAGACATGATCTCACGAAGCTGCAAGCCAATAGCCGGGCCAAGACCACCGGGTAGCACGAGACCAGCCACTTGTCACAGGCGAAGTAATGACCGGAGCTGCATGTCAGATTGGCCATGCTACGCTGGCTGTCACACAGAGTCAGAAAATGCAGGAAGCCAGCGGCGGCCCCTGAAAATAGCTTATTGAAAGGTAGGTACATAATATGCTGTCATCCGGACAAAATCCCCTCTATCCCCTCTTCTGAGTCCGTGAGTGACCAGGCGACGGGGCTAACCAAGCGTCCTCTTCTCCGTCTGGCACCCGGCCCACGACCAAATCTGATACTTCTCTCACTGCGCAGTGCTTTGAAATGGCCTTGCGCGGGGTGACCGCGGTGACCTTGAGCCTGTGCAGCATCAATCTTCATGTTACGGCATCGACGATTTCAACGTTCTCTGACGACGAGTGCCAGAAATCGCTGCAGAGCTTGCCGGGCAGCAACGGCTACCCGGACGGACTCTGTACAAATTTTAGACAGCAGGCCTCCGCTCAGTATGGAAGTTTTATGGTCGTCCAACTTGATTATGGCTGTGCAGGTAAAAAAGAGTGCCCCAGGAAAGGAGCAATTGATTTTTGGGACGATCCTGGCTAACCTTCCAAACCTCTTCTCTATCAGTCACCCTCTACGGAGCAAATACCGACTCCGACCCGTGCTCCGCTGTAGTGCTCGACATCGCCTCGCTGGGAACATGCTACAACACGTCGTGGCAGTATTACAGCATAGACGGCTGCACGATGCCGAGCCTGGTCCCTACCACATCGGCGGTCAATCCCCTGCCGACATCCGACACGGGGAGATCAAGCAACAGTACGAATTTGGGAGCTATCGTGGGCGGTGTCGTAGGCGGCATTGCGTTTGTTGCGGCCATCATAGCTGGCGCCGTATTCTCCTTATGGCTCAGGCCAAGGAGGAAGGGGAAGCACGTGGCGGAGGCGGCGGCTGCGGCTGAGGCAGCGTTTACTGTACCTCCCGCCGGAGACAAGCCGCCTGTAGAAGAGGTCCCGGGGCATCACCACCAACCGCAGGAACTATCAGGAAACTACGTGGTGGAGGCACCTTCGCCTTATTATGACCAGCACGAGCTCGTGGGTTCAGACCCAGCCGAGCTTCCCGGTCAGCATTACCCATGACTGCAGCCCAGGGCCGCATTCGGTACTGAAGTTTGAATTCCGCAAATCGTCCGAAAGTCAAGAGCTCCAAAGCTATCGGTCGCGGCGGGGATAACGACTCCGGCTCACATGGATGGAGAATGAGCTGCAGATCATGCAAAATCAGCTATACTAGACATCTTCTCTCTTCAGATAACAGTCTTCTAGTACTAATTAAGAAAGATAGTTATCAGAAGAACGCTGTGCGTACCGCCGGGACACACGAGCAAGCGTCAACCTTCAAGGGTGACATTTTCGTTATGATGTGCTTAGCAATTTTATACCTCGTTGTTGTGCCAGATCATTTAGAGCGCTAGATAATGGGACCTATTTGATATAATGTGTACCTCTCAATGTTTCCGTAACACGGTCTTTGCGGGCCGCCAATGCTACAATTAAAATGATCTATATAATGTCAGCAACGAACCTCCTTCGAATGCAAATACGCTAAGATCCTTAGCAAAATGTAGTTAATCGCAGTTGACAGTCTCAGCTCGGGGTGTTATTATAGGGCGGAGATGAGAGGGATGTGTAAATAGATACACTGTGCTTAGAGAAAGATCAGGTCGAGCAAAGCACTGCGTTGTCATGCTATATCGGAAATTGCTCAACACTAGATATTGACCATACCGTAACCTACGTCAGAAAGTAGTAGTCAAGGAAAAATTCCATACAAGGCTTCGTTTAACTGATAAGTCTATTCCGACCTTCATCCCAGTCCACGACCGCTACTAAAAATATATCTGTCTCGGAGAGAAGCTTTATTAGTCTTTTCCTGCTTAAGGATAGCGTAGGAAAGACATTAAAGGCATTGTTAGGGCAACATGGGCTCGTGAATCCCAGAGTCACGACAGGGACAGGCGGTAGACTTTTGGAATCATGGGATGTGTTGGAAATTGTGTAAAGTGCTCCTCTGCAGCCCTAGAATTCCTATCTAACGTAAAGGGTCCCACCTGTCTCTTAACTCTCTTTACATCCTCCGTGGCTACTTAACTAGGGTCCTGTAAGGCCAATTCCAAACTTACAAGGAGGACGTTGAACCATAAGCTCTTTCAGGGCCTTTCCAGTTAACCGTAGAAATAGCCGCTTGTAGTAGGAAAATAGAATAAAAGAGACCGCTTCGGGTGAGAACCTTTATGATGTTTAGTTTATTTAATAGGATGTGCTATGGTTTCTTAATTCGTTTTAAGAAGTTGATCACGACATCTACCCGTAGAAACGTCTATTTCTCGACGTATATTTCCTATTCTATAACGCGACACATTAACTCAACCGTATAAAGGTTAACACCCGGAAATGTCTATTAACATGATAGCATCGTGGGGCTACCTAGCCGTCTCACTTCTCTTTTCATTGACATTTATATAATAAAGACTCTAGAAAGATAAGGTTGATCGTAAATCGCAACGTTCTAACTTCATTAACTTTAACAGCTAGATGAAAGAGTTGAATCTGCTTACATATCACAGGTCCGTGCGGTTCGTCCCTCGGAGACTACTTTATTTAAGCATTTCGAATTAGAATATTAACGTTTACGCATAGAGTTTCTACGTAAGATACCTATAAAATAGTATTTTTTTATTCAAGTACTTTATTAATAGATTTATTTTTACCATTCGCATGTGTTTAAAAGTAGGCTTAATATCTTTGTTTCGTTATAATATAAGTATTAAAAGCTTTGTATTATATATAAAAAACTAACTGAGTAACTTATTTAAATTAAAAACGTAATTAAAGCCCCTAAACTATTATAGGAAGGTTAAGACGAGGAAAACATATTTATATTCGTTATAAGTATCGGTTTATATTTTAATATTATTGTGTGTTTTTCAAAGGATACTAAAAGATAGTTGTATAAACTTCTAAAATTATAAATATACTAAGGGAGCATTTCTTAAAGAGTATTCTTACTACATGATAATTAGCTATAGAGACTCAACCTTATAATTATATAACCATCGTATTATAGTGCTCTAGACTTAAATAAAAAGTTATGTTTACGGCGTTGTTAATAATTAATTATACTTTATTTATACTTCTATAAACATATAGGGTATTATCACAGCCTCTATTATTAATTCCTAATCTACCTATCTTTTAGTTAATTAAGCTCTAACCTCTTACTTATATCCTAACTCTAATTAAGCTTACGTAGAGTTAACTCTAGGATTATACAGAATTTAAAATCCTTTCTTAGCCGTTTTAATTAAAAAAGAACTAGCCTAGAAAGCCATAAATTAAAAAGAAAAGAAAGGATTTATAAGCTTCTTTTCACTAACAGTTATATATAACATTATTCTAACTACTATTAGTAAATCTAAATGTAAAGGAACTAATTTATTATAACTAATGATTTAATTATTTCATTTTAACTACCGGCTAAACAAAAGACTAAAATATTCCTACACAGTTTTCTATAAAAAAAACGCTAGGAAAGTAACACCTAACCCGTTTATATAGAAAGAAAGCTTAAGCCGCGATGGCCTAGGCTTAAGTAAGGTACTTAACTGAGCACATGCCTAGGCACGTACGGAATACCGTGACTAGCCGGGCCCCTTTTTAGGGCCCGGGGCCCGTACAGGCTCCTTTTAAGGCTGCTGAGGGCGCAATAGGGATATCAACAATTGGTCCTTAAAAAGGGTTGGTTTTTACTGATAGATAGAATTGTTGTCTGTCTAAGAAAAGGCTGGAGCTAGGCCCGGCTGTAGGCTAAAGGCCAAGGGCCCCGGAAGTAGGGCCCTGGCGTTCTACCGGGCAGTGAGCTAATTCTCACTTTACTCTTAAGTCCTATTTAATCTACACGTGACCTTTAGGGCTTAAGGCCCAAAGGCCCTGCTAGCTACGGCCAGCCAATAAGAGCCCCCTACGGCTTCCGTAGCAAGTGCCGGGCTTTAAAACTATCGTCGTCTTCGACGATTACTTAAATAAGAAAAAGTAAAGTTATTCTTACTTATTAGCTTTTAAAGTTTTTCCGTTCTTAAATCGTCGGTAAAATAAGTTCTTAAACGGCTTAAATTTAATCACTTAAAGAAAGCTTAATCACACGCTTAATTTAGTAATATCTCTTAAGCTTTTTAATTACTTAATTAATAAGCTTTTTAATACGTTTCCGGCCGCGTTTTCCTATTAATTTTACTTATTCTTCTAGGTACTATTTATAGGCTATAATAACCTCCCGGGCGTATGAAAGTTCTTCTATTAGTTTCTAATAGTTATCTTTAGTTCTATATTTTTTCTAGCGTACTAAGTATTCCTTTTTAGTTTTCTTAATTTTAAACTTATAGTTTATAATACGTTCGATCTCGTACATTTTACCGTTGATTTTCGAATCGTCGGAGTAGTTTTCTTCTATAGGACTAAGCGGCGATAATTGTCGATTAAAGGGATCGTCGGAATAGGTATATAAGGTTAAGTATTAAATGTTAATTACGGAGTAGATTTAAATATTATAAAGAAGTTCGAGTTTATAAGTTAAAAGCGTTATTATACGTTTAATCGTATAAGGGTTTTTTCGTTGAAGGGTTTTTTTTCGGTTTACTTTGTTTTTTATCTTATAGGTTTTTTTAAACGTTAATTAAATTTAGTTTTTTTTTTTTGAATTTAACTTAACGGTAAGTAATATCGTATCGTCGCTTTATAATTACGACGGATAGGTTTATTATAAGTTAAATATCGTACCGTAAGTGTTTTCTTATAAATCAGATATTAATAACGTTTTTAAGAAAGTTAAAGTTAATTAATTTCTTTAATAGTCTTACGATTTTAAATTTAAATAAATATTTATAAGAAGAAATGTTAATCGTTTCTAAATAAATTTTATTTAAATTCTACTATAAAGTTAAAATAACGTTAATCTATAAAATATTTAAATATTTATAAGTATAATATTAAATAACTAATTTAACCGTTTAATTTTTCTTTTCGAATTAATTGTTAGATTAAAAGTAGTAAGTAGTTATTATTATTAACCGAGTATTAAAAACTTTCTATAAGGTTATTTAGAATTTCGATATAAATTTCGAATTACGGTCGAATATAATAATTTTTAAATAAACTTAATTAACTAGTAAAAAGTAACGGGCGATTATTTAAGTTTAATTTTCCGTTATATATTCCTTATAGCCGAGAATAAGTATTAATCGTTTAGAAGATTTATCGGTAATCGTTAGAAAAACGTTAAAATTATTAAAACCTTTAAAATATTATAATATATTAATAGATAAATAAGACGGTAATTTAATAATAAAATTTATCGTAATAATATATATAAGTTCGATTAAGGTTTAAATAGGTTAGTAATTTTCGATCGGAAGTTAATTTTTTTATTAATAAACGTTATAAGTATAATACTTTTTTACGTATTACGTAACTAAGTATTTTTTTTTACGGAAATAAATACTTTCTAACTTTTTTATTATACGTTTTCGGTTAAAATAATATTAATCGTTATAAATATTTTGAAAGATTTTAAAAACTAGAGACTTTAAAATTATTAAACGCTCTTTACTTTCGTTATTATAATTATAAAAAAGGCTATTAATTAAACGAAAAAAATAATCGGCTTTTAAAATATTCGTAACGTCTTCATTATTAAAATAATCGCCGACGAGATTATCGATTATTTAAAAATATATTATATTAATTTTATATATAATAACGAAGTATTTACGTAAGTTATTTATTATATACGCTTCCGTTAAAATTAAAACGAGATCGTCGTCCTAAAGGTTATTTAGGACTAGTTTTTTTTCTTTCTTACGTATTTTATTATTTCTTATAATTTTAAACCAAAAAAAAACGTTAAAGATTAAATTTAATTATTCGGAGAAATAATAAACGTTTAAAAGATACGTATTTAAATAAATAAACGCGTTAATTAGCCGTTTATTAACGTGATCGGTCGAAGTAATATTTAAAGAAGTTTTATTAACGATTTTTTTAGTCGTTTAATAATCGATTAAAATAACGATACGTTATCGAGAAAAGTATAAAGTAGTACGTAATTACTTATAAACTTATATTAAATAAACTATTTTTAATTCCGAAAGATTATAATTTAATTTAACTTTAATAAGATAACGGCTAAAGAATATAACGAATCGAACGGAAGTATTTAATATAATCTTACTAAATTACTAGGTTAATTTATTAGCTAAGTAAAATATTATAACTTTAAAACTTCGCTTAAAAAATCTATCAATTTATATAAAAAAAAGCTTATTAGGGTTTATATAGGTTAAACGAAAGCGTTTTATAATAAATTCCTATACTTTTTGGAAGGATTACTTCTTTCGATCAATTAGGATAAATATCTTCGAACAAGTAAAAGTTTATCATTTACTAGGGTTATTAGTTTCTAATCTACTAGTCTTACAACCTTCAATAAGTAAGACGGTTTTACGCTATTAAAAAAGATCGGTTAGTTAAATATAATACGGTATTATAAAACGAAAGAATTTAATAGTTCTTAAATAAGTCTCTAGAACTTTTAAAGTATTAAGAAAAACGATATCTTTAAAGTTTTAAATATATAAATCCGTACTAATTAAACCGAAAGTATTAATATAAAATTTAAGTAATTCGATTAAAAAATAACTAATATATAATTTCTTAGGTAATAAAGAAATACTTTTGTTTTTAAATAAAAAAAAAACCTCGTTTAAATATTTAATATAATCGTCGAAAATATCAGAGAAAATAACGATATCGTCGATAAAAACGTAGTAGAATTAACGTATATCTTATAAGATTTTATTTATATATCGTTATATATAAGCCGGAGAATTTTAAAATCCTATAAAAGCTATAGTTAAACGTTTAAAGCTTCGATAGTTAATAACTATAAAACGATTACGATAATCGAAATAAACGAGAAATTAAAAAAAAAAAAAAGTAACGTTAATAATAATTAAAAAACTTTTACTTCGTATCGATTCGATTACGTTCGATTATAAAAGTAAAAAATAACTATTAAGGACTACGATTTTATTTAATTAACGTAAATCGATTATAGTACGGCTCTTTAATTTACCGTTAAGAAGTAATCGTTATATAATAAAAGTTAAATAAGTAAAAAGTATAAATTTTTTAACTTATTTTAAACGATTTTATTTATAAAAAATATCGTAAATACGATCGAGATAAACTTTATTTTTTTATAATAATAAATACGAACGTATATTTAACTTAACGTTTTAATAGCCTTCAACGAAGAATATCTTTATTATTTAATTTTTAAGAAGTCGAATTAGGTTTTTATTTTTTTAAATCTTTAAATATCTCTCGTAGAAGCGTTATAAGTATCGTGAGTAAATATAGTTCTTAATATATATATAGATTCCGAGATTAATAATAAAATAAAAAATATTATTAAGTACTTTAATACTTAAAGTTAAGTCTTTTAAACGTAATTTCTCGAAATCAATTAAACTTAAAAGTTCCGAGTTAAAATTAAAGTTCGGTAGCTTCTTTTCAGCTTATTAAATTACTTAGTAAACTACGTTTAAATATAAAATAAGAAAAGTATTATTAATTTTTAATTCGAATAAAAATAAAATAAAAATTATCTTAAACGGTACTTAAGTACCGATTACTTATTTAAAAGTAATAGTTTATAATTTAAAGATTTAATTAAATTCTTTTCTTATTAACAAAATAAATAAAGTTACTATAAAAAAAAACGGTAATACTAAAATATTAAATGAATATTAATTATTAAAAATTATTATTTAATAACTATTATTAATAAATATTATATAATAAATAGTTTTTATTATAGAAATAAAAATAAAAATCTTTAAAACGTTTTTAACCGTTATTACGAAATAAACTATATTAACGTATTTATAAATTATTATTAAACGCGTATTTTAAGATATTTTTAATTCTTAATCCGTAAGGTTAATTATAGCGTAAACCTTAAGTATATTTAAGTTAATTAAAACGTTAAAGACAGTTAAATAAATAGTTAAAAGTATAAACGAATAGTTTTTTAATAAAGTTATAAAGTTTATTTAAACGTAAAAAAAAACTCTTAGAACTAAACGAATTACTTTAATTATAATAACTTTACGAATAATAACGTTAATTAATTTAACTATTTAAAAAAGAAATTTAAATTCGTCGTCGATATAAAAAAAAGTAATAATTTAATTTAAGTAGTCGATTTATACGTCGTAAAGTTAAAGCTACGCGTTATTAAAAATATAATTAACGGGTAAATTATTAATAATTTAAGTTATTATATATATTTTAATTATATTAAAAGCTCCGTTAATTTTAATATTTAAAGTATAAAAAGAAAAAAAAGTATATTCTTATAATTTAATTACTAAGGTTATAATATTATAAATAGATCTTTTAAAGTAATTAATTACTTTATAGTTATATTACTTTAAAAATTAACGGTTAATTATATTATAGTTAATATTAAAATCGATATAAATTTCGTTATTTTTACTAGTAATATTAACGTAGATATTAATTTTCATATAAAAAAAACTACTAAATAAAATTAAGTCGTTAATAATAAATAATTTTTCTTCGATTATTTTATTTTCTTTAAAAGTAATATTCGAAGTTATATAATACGTAAACTTAATTAAATCGTCGTTATTATAATCGAAACCTTTACTATTAAGTTCTCTAAAAAAAATTAAACATTTAAAGTCGGTATTTTTTAAGTACTTAAAAAGTTAAATATAAGAATTAAATTTTTATTTATACTTACGATAAGTATATCGATTAATAAAAATCGTTAAAGTAGTTAAAATTATTTAATAGCTAACTACTTAATAATAAAATTTAAAATAATTAAATTTAACTTTTTCCGTATAAAAAGTTTTATAATAACGATTATAAGTTTTATTATCGATATAATAAGTAAAATTAGTATCGAAATTACTATTTAAATTAAAAGTAGTCAAAAAATACTTATTACTATTTTAATCTTTATTACTATCCGTATTTTAAATTTAATAAGTTTATTTATTCGGTCTTTTACAGTTTAAATTACTGGTATTATTATGGTTATTACAATTATCTCGATCGTAATTATTTTAATTATTACAATTATTTTAATTATCGTAAGATCAAATAATATTATTACGATTATAACGATCGTTTTTTTTTTCTTTACGTTTATTACGGTTAAAATAACGGTTACGATTATAATTATTTCGTTAATTATATTTAAAAAAACGTTTATTACGTTAAAAACGAATATATCGATTATTATAATCGTAAGATTTATTAAAACGTTTAAAATCGTAATTATTACTACGTTCGATTTTATAGTTAAACTTTCGTTAAATACGGTTAAAATAAATTCGTTTAAATAAATTAATTAAAATAATAAACTTATTAATAACCTTCGTAGTTCGCTATCGAATATAAAGGTAATTTTCGTAAGTTCGTATAATTAAAATTAAATAAATACGGTCGATTTAAATTAAATAATTATTAAAAGTCTTCGATATATTAAATTAACGAAAATATTATCGAATACGTAAATTTATAATTAATTAGATTTAAATTATTATATTATATTAATTACTGTTATTATTAATTAAAATTTTTATATTATATATATACCGAAGTATTTTAATAATATATTAACGTACGACTATTTTATTAATAACGATATTTCGAAGATTAAAAGTAAATCTATTAAATTTATAAAAAGTAATAGTTAAGTTAAGGTTAAATTACTCTTTTAAAATTTAAAATATTATACGAAATCTTTCCTAACGAAATATTTAATACTATTACGAAGTTATTTAATTGTTCTATTAAAATACGGTTTTTCTAATTAAAAGAGTTTAAAAAAAAAATTAACTATTTTTCGTTATTAAAAATAATATTAAAGTTCTCGAAATATAATCTAATTCGGTTTTAAAAAGTATATATATTTATATAAATAAAATTTTTCCTATTTTATACTATATTAATATTTTTAAAATCTTTATAGAAAGGATTAAAAATATCGATATCGTTACGTTTAATTTTAAAAATAGAAATAAATTACGTTTTAAATACGTTTTACTATAGCGGTTCGAAGTTATTAACGTATTACTATTTTAAATTAACATTTTATAAATTAAAATTATTACTACTAAAGAACGAATATTTATATAATAAAAAAAAAAAATATTATTAAATCCTTTCTTTATATAAACGAAAATATTTATTATTTTATTTTAAATTACTTAAAAAGTATTAAACTTATAATCGATTAATTTAACTAGTAAATTAATTCGAAATTCGAAATATTTAACGGTATTTACGTTATTATTAAACTTAATTAATCGTTTAATTTTAACCTCTTATTTATTATTATTTTTATTATAACTAAAGAAATAATCTTCTACGTTTTTAACGTTCTTTAAAGTTAAAGTTTAATTTAAGTCGAAACTTAAGCTTAAATTTAAACCTAGATCTATTATTTTAATTATTTAAACGAAAATTACCTAATAAATTAAAGATAAGTTTAAAATTAATTATAGAAACGTTTTTAAGAAAAAAAAAAGTTAATTCTAACGATCGTTTAAAAACCGATCAGAATCGCTTATTAGAAAAGTTCTAAACATTTTCTCTAACTAAACTACGGCTACGAAAAAACTAGAACGTTTTTTTTAACGTTTAAAATATAACTTTAAAACGTTATATAACGTTACTACTACTTACTAAAGGCGTAATAAAGATATTAATAATTAATCTTTAAAAAAAGTTAGTTTTTATTAATAAATAAAATTATTATCTATCTAAGAAAAAACTAGAGCTAAACCCGATTATAAATTAAAGATTAAAAGTCCTAGGAGTAGAGCCCTAACGTTTTACCGAGTAGTAAGTTAATTCTTACTTTACTCTTAAATCTTATCTAATCTATACGTGACCTTTAAGGCCTAAGGCCTAAAGGCCCTGCTGGCTACGGCCAGCTAATAGGAGTCCCCTACGGCTTCCGTAGTAAAGGCCGTTCGCTGGGCGTTCGGAAAATAATTAGTAAGTTGAAATTTTATAACTAAAAATATACTACCCTTTATATTATATCTCTTTTCTTTACTTTGTAAATATACCGATCCCTTTATAAGCTTCAACTTTTATCCCTTAGGGATAAATAAGCCGAGGAGATAGCGCCGAAGAGGAGAACTTTCGTCGTCGTCGAGTTACTAACGGAAGTTAAACTTTCTTAAAGGGTAGACGGTTCGTCTATACTTTAATAAGAACTTAAAGTTTTTAAAAGGAACTCTTTACGGTTAAAATTATTAAAAGAATAGATTAAAAAAAATACTTTAGATAATTAAAACGTAACGACGGAAATAATCGATTAATTATTAATTTAAAGTTAAACGTATAATTAAGAAATAATTAATATATTAATTATTTAAATTATCGTTTAAACTTAAACCCGACGAACGTTTACTTTTATTTTAATTTACGTAGAAAAATAACTTTCTTTTTATAATTATAAAAGGTTAAAATAAAAAGTTACTATAGTAAAAATTAAAAATTAACTTCAAACTATTAATAAAGATAATAAATTTCGATTTATAACCTTAAATAAAATTAAAACTTATTAAGTTATTTTTAAAATATTTTTAAAATTTTAGTTAAAATAAAAGTAATAGAAGTTACGTTTAAAATTTTAATAACCGTCGAAAGTAATTAACTAAGTTTTTTTTTAAAATTCGTCTGTAAGAAATATTTAAACTTTATTATACGTAAGTACGAAATCTTTGAAAAACTATATATTTTCCGTTAAAAATACGATTAAATTTTAATAAACTATTAATAAATTTAAAATTCCTTATATTATAAACTAAATTATAATTTAATAAATAACGATAAGTTCGTATAAGTTTATTAATAAAAGTTATATTTCGAAATCCGAAACGTTTTTATAATAACTAATACCTTTCTTTAAAATACTTAACGTATAATTACTAAAACTTATAATTAATAAAAGATTTTCTAGAAACGAAATTCTTATAAAAAACGAACTTATAAGAATATTTTTAATAATAAAACGTTTTTTAACGACTGAAAAAACAATTTAAATTATCGGCTTCGAAACGTATTAAATTAATATAAAAAAAATAAGAAATTTTAAAACAATAAACCGTAATATAAGTAAAAATAAAATAACCGAAGAACTAACCGGTAAAATAAAGAAAAAACTTCTTAAAAGTTAAAGTTCTTAAAAAAAAATTAAAATTACTAAGTACTTATTATAATTATTAATAACTTAATTACTATATTAATAACTACTTAAATTAATAATAAACCTACGTATAAAATATAATAACGGAAATAAAATGAAAAATTACCGAATTAAACGACTTAAACGAAAAAAACGTAATAATAGTAAGAAAAATTAAAAGTCGGAAATAAATACTTTTAAACTTTTAATTATAAAAATAAAGAAAACGATAAACTTAATAATATTTTATTAAATAATAGTTAAACTTCTTTTAAATAATAAGACGGTTATATTAATAAACGTAGATATAAATATAGAAGTATTAATTAATATGATTAATAAAAAAACCGTTAAAAAGAAAAGTTTAAAACAGATTTTCTATTCCTTCTTATTTTTTTTAAACGTTAATAATTAAATAATTAAATACTATAGAATATATTTAATAGTAATAAAAATAAAAAACGTTTACGGTTAATTTAAAGTTATAAAATAAGTTTTCTACGTTATTAATAAATTTGAATTATTATCGAAGTTCTTTTTCTTTTATAAAAATTTAAGTTTTAAAAATATTATTATCGATACCGTTCGTAAAAACTAAAATTTCGGCTTTTTTAAAATAAAAAACCTTAAAATATAAACCCGTCGAATAATCGACGACTAATCTACGTATATCGTTAACTTAATTCGAATAAAACTAACTCTTTAAAAAAGTTTAATTTTATTTATCGACGATAAAAAAACGTAGTTAACGTTTCGCTTAGAAATTTACCGAAATACCTTTAAAAATATATTAACGTTTTCGACGTAAAATTAACTAAGTAAATATTTATAATCGAAGGAATAAAATACGTTATCGATTTATTCAAAAGAAAATAATTATCTTTTAGATTAATTTATTTAACGTTTCGATTATAAGTCGAAGAATTAGTTAAATATTTAGAAAAAAACTTAGTAACGGAAAGAATTTAATATAATATTAATCTAGTCGGCTTTTCGATTTTATTTATTTTTAAAAAAATAGTAGTTTTTAATTATATATAAACTATTAAGGTTTTAATTTAATAACGATTAAAAATCGATATCTTTTATTATTAATTAAAAAACTACTAAACCGTTTATAAAAATCGAAATATTACTTTAAAATTAACTTTAAAGAAGTTTATTATTAAATACGAATTAAAAGGAACGACCGTTAAAGGATCGTTTTCTAAATAAAATATAAGTTATTCGAATATACCGTAATATTATTCGAATTAACGAACGTCCTTATTACGTTTTAAGTTCATATATATAAAACCTTAACTAACTTATTAAATATAACTTATATTATTTATTTTGATAATATTATAATCTTCGTCGATATTTATAAAAAATACGAAAAACGTTTCCGAAAAATATTCGAACGATTATAAAAAACTAACTTATACGTTAAGTAATTTAAATACGAATTCTTTAAAAATCGTATAGAATTTTTTAAGTTTATTATATTAATGAAAAAAATTAAAATAAACCTTAAAAGAATAATAGTTATTTAAAAATAATTTACGTTAAAAAACGTACGAAATATTTAAATATTTTTAAGCTTTATTAATTTCTACCGATAATTTATTTTTAAATACTTTAAAATCGTAACTTTTTTAATAAATTTATTAAAAACGTAAATCGATAACTTAATATTCGAATAGTTAATTAAAATAAATAAAGCCTTTTAAAACTTTAAAAAAGCCTTTACAACGGTTATAATCTTACGGTATTAGAACTTTTCTAAGAAAACAATCGTTAAAACCGATACTTCAAATAAAACGATTTCTAGAATTTTATTTTAATAAATAAATAATATACAGCGATTTATCACTTATTATTTACGGAAGTTTATTAAGATAGAAATACGTTAATATATTAATTAGTAAGAACTATTAATTATTATAGAAAACTTCAAATATTAGAAATATTATTTAAAAGGCGTAGTTAATTAATTTACCGTTTTTATAAACTACTAAGCTTTTAAAAGCGTTCTTGATTTTTTAACGAAAAATCTTTAAAGACGTTTTATAAAATAAATATACCGGTTATCGACGTTTAATTTTGACTTAATATACCGATTTAATAAAATAAACCTAACCGACGGTTTATTTAAAAAGTTAAACTATATAAAGAGAAAAATCTTATATAAAAATATCCTACTTTCGTTAAAAACAAAACTATAACTCAGTAAAAAACTATTAAAGTAATAAAAAACTAACTCCAAAGTTATTAAACTTTAATAACCGACGAAAGAACTAAACGAAAGTTTTAAAAACTAAACCGTAAAATTAAAAAAAAATTAATCCTTTAAACCTATAATTAAACTTAGTATTTAAGATAAATTATAACCGTCGATTAAACGTAAATGAATATTTCTTAACTTAAAGATAAAGTACGTTTTAACGTTTAGAAACGTTAAAAATAACTTACTTTTTGAAAACTTATATAAAACTATACGAAAAATAATCGCGGTAATTATTCGGTCTTAAAAAAAGATAGTTCTTAAAATTACCGAACTAAAAAGCTCTTTAATAAATATTTAACGAACGGTCGTCTCGAATAATATATAAGAACCGTTTAAAATTAAAACGTTTAAAGTACTTTTATACTACGTAATAAATAAATTAATACGAAACGAAACAATATAAATATTCGAACTAAGTACGAAATTATACGATACGATTAAAAAATTATAAAACTAAGATTTATAAGTTATTAAGTTAAAAGTAAACGTTTAAAAACGAACCGAAGTGAAAAATAAGTATATAATAAATAAAGAAAACGTTTTCTAATTTAAAAATTACTTAATTATTTTAACTTAAAAAGATTTACGGTAGGAAATTCTATAATTACATTATGATTACTTAAAAATAAAATATATAAACTTTAATAAAATTATTAAACTTATTACTCGTAAGTTTTACTAGGAAAACTTTACGGTAAACGTTTACGAATACGTTACCTTCTATTAAACTTATTAAAAAATTAAAAAATTAAAATATAAACTATACGAAAAGTTTTAATCTTTATTTATATTAAAGTATTTCTTCTAAAAAATCAATTTCGATTTTATTACTGGCTTTTTAAATAATATAATCGAAAACGAAACGAAGTACGATATAATTTTCATAATAGTAAACCGTTATATTAAGTTTACGATATTTATATTAACTTAAAAGTTATTAAACGTAATCGAAATAATTAAGTTACTTTATAAGTACGTAGACGTTTAATTTGAGATTTTTAAAAGTATTATAAGTAATAAAAATTATTTTTTTATAAACGAATTTTAGAAGAAATATATTAAAGTAAGAAAGATAGAAAGCCGAATATTTATTACTTACTACTTATAACTTAATAAATAAACGAAACGTACTTATTAAACGTTAAAACGGTATTTTAAGGCTTATTATATTAAAAACTTTTAATAATAAATTAAGGTCTTTTAGAATATTAAATTCATATATAATAATAACGTTTATTTAACGATCGAAACGAGTTTATTCTATATATTATACGGATATTACTTTAAAATAATAAAATAAGTATGAAAACGAGATTCGTTATAAGTTTAAAGCGTTATTAAACGTTTAACGAATATAGAAAAATCTCGAGGGTAAATAGTCGAACATTAAATAAAAGTAATACGAACTTAAAAGAAATACTATAATATTTAATATTAATAAATAAAATTTTAAATTAGTTAAGTAGTAAATTTATTTATACGGAACTTATAATTTAAAAACGGTTCGAAACTAGTCTTAATTTATATTAAAGTTAAGATTATTAAATATATTAACATTTAAACTTATTGAGTAATATTCCTTATAATATACTCTTACGTTCATAACGTTTTCTTAATCTCCTTATTCGAGCCGTAAAACGAATAGATAAGAAAAGAAAAAGCTATATTACTTTTAAAGTTCGAAAATAAAGAAGAAGAATAAAAAATAAAAGAAATAATAACCTATAAAAGAAAAAAACTAGCGACTTGTTTTTTAATTAAATAAAAGAGTTAACTAGTAAAATATAATATTTAAAAACCTTAAGAATATTTCGGAAACGTTTCAATTTTATTACGTAAGTACGAAAAGAAAACTAAAAAGCGTTATTATAAATAAAACGATTAATTAACGAACGATTATAGAAAAAAGAAAAATAATAACCTTTAAAATACCAAACTTTTAAAAAGAAAATATAAACGTCTATTTTAAAAAACCTTTATAAAAACTAATTACCGATTAATTAACGAGTAAATTAAACGTAAAAAAATCATTATTAACTTTATCGTTAAGTAACGATAAATTACTTCGTAGTAATTTCTTTACTAAAGTAATATATTAATTAATTATAACGAAAAAACTAAAAAAAACCTAAACTATAGTTAGTTTACTGATTAAAAACTTTTCTAAAGTTCGTATTCGTGTAATAAATTTATATAACGTATTTAATTATTTTTTACTAATATATTATATAATAGTAAAAAAAACGATTTAAAAATTCCGTTAACGTTCTTATAAAAAAAGTTAGTTTAAACGTAAACTACTATTAAACTAATAAAAGTTCGGAAATTCGAAAAACTTATAGAAAGAAATAACGAAAGTAAGATTTTTTAAAGAACTTTAACGTGTCATACTTATCGTTACGATAAAATAACGAAGTAAATAAAAAAGTTAGAATAAATATATATTAAGTATTCGAAACGTTTAATAAGTAAGTTCTATTTAAGTTCTTAGTTCGCGTACGTCGACTAAACGTTTAAAACTAATTCCTTAATTAAATCTACGTCGATAAAATTACGAAAAATATAATATTAAAGTAATATCATTTAAACGGTAAAGAACTAATATATTGTTAATAATTCGTTAAATATCGTTCGTTCTCATTGGTTTTTACTTTTACGAATAATATAGTCTAAAATTAACGCCTTCGTAAATTAAAGACCGGCTTTACGAAAAGCTTCTAAGTTTTTTATCACGGCCATAATGCCGGCCGCCCCTCAGGCACTAGGCCTAGCGGTTAAACAAGGCAGAATTACGGATTACGAGTAAATAAGATAAGTAGGATTACTGTTAGGTATAGACCATCGCTAGTAATTTAGGATCACTAAGAGCGACGGGATTACAGAGATAATTTTCGTAAACTAAATAATTTAAAGAAATTAAATTATCTATATAAAACTACGTTTATTTTATAATTTAGAACTTCTTAAAGAGATTAACTTTTTAGTAATTAATTCTTATATTAAATTTTAATAGCTACGATTTAAGTATTTATCTTAATATACGCTTTTTATTTTTTAATAATATAAACCTTAACCTAGTTATTTACCTTAAAGGATACTTAGATCGTTATACGTTAATTACTTTTGTTTAGAAGGTTAACTGTGTACCGTTAAGTAATACCGTTCTATAGTTATAGCCCCTTAAATACTTACGGCTTCTATTTCTACCTTAAAACCCTTTTTTGAACCTTTAACACAGTAACTTCTTAAGATATATTAAACGAGTTTAATCGCCTTCGTAATAAAGTTATTATACTCTAAGCCTACTAAAGAGGAAAAGAAAAACCTATTAAACTCGATAAGCCGGAACTATACGACGGGATTAAAAAGAAATTACGTAGATTCCTTATTTAAATAAGAATTTACTTTAAATGATATAAAGGAAACCTCTTCTATAACCACGATAAAGTGCTTTTTACTTCTAATCGACTTTTAAAAAACGCTTTAGATTAGTTCGAGCTTATTTTCCGTAATTACTTAGAAAATAATAACTAAAATAACTGAAAGACCGAAACTAATCATATTTTTAAGAAATACGATAAGTTCGAAAAAGCTTTTAAAGGAGTTTTCGGAGACTTTGATAAAAAACGAACTACTAAACACTAACTAACTAGCTTTCGATAAAAAAGATTAACTTCAGAATATACCGTTAAATTCTACTAAATTACATCTAAGTTAGGATAAAACGACGAGCTTTTAATAAACTACTACTATATAGGATTTAAAAACGACATTAAAAACGAACTTATAAAATTAAATTGCCTTAGAATATTTATAAAATTCGTTAATATAACTATACGAATTAATAATCGACTATATAAACGACGTATAAAGAAAACGTTTAAATAAAAACTAAGTAACCGTTATATTACTAATTAAAGAAGAAAGATTACTTACCGAAGATAATTTAGAAATATAATATATAAATCTTATAATAGACTTATAAAACTAAACGCTACTTAAAAAACTAAGGAGCTCCGGAAATATTATAACTATAAAAAAAAACATTTTACCCGATAATACTTTAAAAAACGATATTAAAAAGTACTTAAACTATATTAAAACGTTAATAATATATAAACTAAATACGAAATTCTTAATTAAATTAACTATTACGATAACAACTATATTATATATTAAAATAACAAGGAAAACGCTAAATAATACTTAAACCGATTAAAAAGACGACGAACTCTCGTTACTACTAAGAAAATAAACTTCTATTTACTTTAAAAAGAAAATAAAAGAAATAATTTACTTCGTTATAATACCTTTTCGCTACTAAAGTAACTTAAAAAATAAACTATATAAAACTTTTAAGAATAATACGATATATCGACATTTACCTCTTTTAAATTCCTACTAGAACTTAACCTATACTTACTCTATATTTAACAATAATAACCTTATAATTACCCCGACAACGTAAGAAGTAATAAAAAAATATATATCGAAAGAAAAACATTAAAAACAACTATTAACAAACTTCAAACGTATTAATTAGAACCCGAAAACGATTACTAGATATATTCGAGATACCAATATTATAAATAGATTTTATAGATTTTATATTTAGAAAATTTATACTATAAATATTTAAAGGAAAAATCCTACTATAAATTCTTTCCTTTTCGATTAAAATACTAATCTATTCCTTAAATTTACTATCGGATAGAATTCGTATAATAAGTTTTATAATAACTACTCGATTAATATACGAACTACGTTATATTTATTCGAAATAAATATTACTTCTTTAAATACGAATCGTTAAACGTTAGATTATAAAATTATAAAACTCTTTAGTATATAAATTACGTCCCCTAGAAAATCGTAAAATAATATCGATAACATTCTTAAAGCTATCTTACGTAAATATTACGAAGAACTTTTAAGATCGAAAATCAACTTTCGATAATAGAAACATTTTAAAAAATAAAATAAAACCTTATTAAAGATAAATATTATTACTTACTAGACTTAAAATAAGAATATTAAATAATACGATAAGATCTACTAAATTAGATAAATAACGACGAATCGTTTATATAAAACAGAAAAATAAAAAACGACGACAATCGTTTATAAAGAACTAACGAACGGAAAAATCCTATAAGTTCTTAAACGAAATAAAAGCCGATACCTTCTAATTATTAAAGATATTCGTTAGAATTAATTAGTAAACGTTTAACGTTATAATAAATAACGGAACGTAAAGGAACTTTATATCTTTAACTATCGTAAATAAATATAAGATACCTTAAAAAAAGAAAGAACGACTATATTAATTATATAACGTAAAAGAATAGCTCGTTTTTTACGGTAACGAATTAGTTAATAAAAAAACCGTATACTTTTAAGTTACGATCGAAAGATATACTACTTTTATTATCTTCGATATTACTAATACTATCGAATATTAAATAATATTAAAAATATTTTAGTTAAAAAAATATAACCTTTAAATAAATTAAATTACCGGCCAGATGAAATTAATAGTAACTATTTATAGTTTAAAGTAGTAACGATAAACTACGGAAATAAATAATAATAAACAATTACTTTATATAAAAAGAATAGAAACGAATCGCTTTAACATATAACGATCTAAGTATTCCTTAAAGTAAATAACCGAATTAGAAGTTTTATATTATTAAAAAGGAAAGGACGTACACTAAAGTAAATACTTAGATCGCAACTATTAAAACTTAATACAGGAATTAATTACTAGAAAGCTAATCTCTCTAAAAAGTTCTAAACTATAAAATAAGTATAATCTTATATAAACAATTAAATTCCGTAGATTACTTCTATAATCCTCTAAATCACCGTAATCCAAATAATCCCTTCCATACAATAGGTAATCCATAGTTCCTTAACTTACCGTAATCCAAGTAATCCATAATTATCTTATCTACCCGTAACCCGTAATTCTACCTGCCCTAACCGCCAGACCTAGCGCCTAAGAAATGACCGGCATTATAACCGTAACACGATATCCCTCCTTCAAGGTCGATATCCTAAAGACCTAACGTATTAAATATCTAGGCGTCGTCTACTAAATAAGTTCTAAAACTTTCTTCCTTATTCATACGTAATACTAACATCATATCGAATCGCGTAAAGAAACCGAAATCGAAAAAAACCAAACAACGTCGTCTTTTTACGGAAACGATTTCCTACATTAGTTTCGAAATTATACCTTATTCTTTCTACAGTAACCGTAGATGGAAATATAAGATAATTACGAACACAAAACGCTATAATAAATACACTCGACAAAGTCGGGATTATAACGAATTAGGAGTACTATTATCTTCTCGTAAGTAGCTATACAGGTAGTTTCGAATGAAGGTACTGACAATAGTAATATCTCGGATTATCTAAAAATTAAAACGATTAAATATAAAAAAACGAAAAACTAAGGAAACTCTTCGTTTTCGTTATAAAAATCTCTCCCAAGCATAAAAAACTCTAAACGAAACTTTAAACCGGCTTAATCGTCTTCAACGTCAACGTCGATCGTTAGTAACGAAAAAGAATAACATAGTTCATCGGAATCTACAGTCTTTAAATAAATTAAAGGAAGAAAAATAGCGAAAGTCTAAAACAGTAGTTAAAACGTAAATTAACAGTACTTTAAACATAGTAAATTAGACCGTAATCTTATCTAATAACGTCGGAAAATAAGTTTACTACGGGAGCCGTAGGGGGCTTCCATTGGTTAGTTAAGCCAGTAGGGCTTTTAGGCCTTAAGCTTTATTATGTTACGTATAGATTAGATAAGGCCTAAGAATAGAGTAAGATTTATTTCACCGCTTAATAAAACAATAAGGCTTTACTTCCGAAGCTTTTAGCCTTTAACCTTTAACCGGGCTAAGCTCTAGCCTTTTTCTTTCGATATATAATAATTTTATTTATTAGTAAAAACTAACCTTTTTTAAGGACTAATTACTAATATTTCTATTATACCTTTAATAAGTAGTAATAATATTATATAACGTTTTAAAGTTATATTTCGAACGTTAAAAGAGACGTTCTAGTTTTTTCGTAGCCGTAGTTTAGTTAAAGAGAACGTTTAAAACTTTTCCAATAAACGATTTTAATCGGTTTTTAAACGATCGTTAGAATCGACTTTTTTTTTTCCTTAAAAACGTTTCTACAATTAATCTTAAGTTTATCTTTAATTTATTAAGTAATTTCCGTTTAAATAATTAAAATAACGGACTTAAGCTTAGGCTTAAGCTTAAGTCCCGATTTAAGTTAAATTTTAGTTTTAAAAAACGTTAAGAACGTAAAAAATTATTTTTTTAGTTATAATAAAGATAATAGTAAGTAAGAAGTTAAAGTTAAACGATTAGTTAAGTTTAATAATAACGTAAATACTGTTAAATATTTCGAATTCCGAATTAACTCGTTAATTAAGTTAATTAATTATAAGTTTAATACTTTTTAAATAATTTAAGATAAAATAATAAATATTCTTATTTATATAAAAAAAAGTTCTAATAATGCTCTTTTTTTTTTATTATATAAATACTTATTTTTTAATAGTAATAATTCTAGCTTATAAAATGTTAATTTAAGATAATAATATGTTAATAATTCCGAACCGTTATAATAAAACGTATTTAAAACGTAGTTTATTTTTATTTTTAAAATTAAACGTAACGATATTAATACTTTTAATCCTTTTTATAAAGACCTTAAAAATATTAATATAGTATAAAATAGAAAGAACTTTATTTATATAGACGTATATATTTTTTAAAACCGAATAAGATTATATTTCGAGGACTTTAATATTACTTTTAATAATGAAAAGTAATTAATTTCCTTTTTTTAAACCTTTTTAATTAAAAAAACCATATTTTAATAGAATAACTAAATAATCTCGTAATAACGCTAAGTACTTTACTAGAGAAGATTTCGTATAATATTTTAAGCTTTAAAGGAGTAATTTAACCTTAACTTAATTATTATTTCCCGTAAATTTAGCGGATTTACTTTTAACTTTCGAAATATCGTTACCGATAAGATAATCGTACGTTAATATATTATTAAAATATTTCGGTACGTACGTAATATAAAAATCCTAACTAATAATAACGGTAATTAATATAGCGTAATAATTTAAGTCTAGTCGACTATAAACTTACGTATCCGATAATATTTCCGTTAATTTAACGTATTAAAAACCTTTAATAGTTATTTAATTTAAATCGACCGTACTTATTTAGTTTTAATTATACGAACCTACGAAGATTACCCTTATATTCGATAGCGAACTACGAAGGTTATTAATAAGTTTATTACTTTAAATAGTTCATTTAAACGAACTTATTTTAACCGTACTTAACGAAAATTTAGTTATAAAATCGAATACAGTAATAACTACGATTTTAAACGCTTTAATAAGTTTTACGATTATAATAATCGATATACTCGTTTTCGACGTAATAAATGTCTTTCTAAGTATAATTAGCGAGATAATTATAATCGTAACCGTTATTTTAATCGTAATAAGCGTAAAAAAAGAGGAAACGATCATTATAATCGTGATAATACTATTCGATTTTACGATAACCGAAATAATCGTAATAATCGAAATAATTACGACCGAAATAATTACGATAATTATAGTAAAATTAATAATTTAAACCGTAAAGGACCGAATGAACGAATTTATTAAGTTTAAAATATAAATAGTAGTAAAAATTAAAGTAATAATAAATATTCTTCGGCCGTTTCTAACTTAAATAGTAATTTTAACGTTAGTTTTACTTATTATATTAATAATAAAACTTATAGTCGTTATTATAAAACTTTTTATACGGAAAAAGTTAAGTTTAATTATTTTAAGTTTTATTATTAAGTAATTAACTATTAAATAACCCTAGTTATTTTAACGACTTTTATTAATTAATATATTTATCGTAAGTATAAATAAGAATTTAATTCTCGTATTTAACTTTTTAAATATTTAAAAAATATTAATTTTAAATATTTAATTCTTCTTAAAAAACTTAACGGTAAAAATTCTAATTATAATAACGACGATTTAACCGAACTTACGTACTATATAACTTCGAATATTACTTTTAAAGAAGATAAAGTAATCGAAAAAAAACTACTTATTATTAATAACTTAACTTTATTTAATAGTTTCTTTTATATAAGAATTAATATTTACGTTAACGTTACCGGTAAAAATAACGAAATCTATATTAATTCCGGTACCGACTGTAATATAATTAACCGTTAGTTTTTAAAATAATATAGTTATAAAGTAATTAATTACTTTAAAAGATTCATTCGTAGTATTAAAACCTTAATAATTAAACTACGAAAATATACCTTCTTTTCCTTTTATATTTTAAGTATTAAAACTAACGAAGCCTTTAATATAGTTAAAATATACGTAGTAATTTAAATTATTAACAATTTACCCGCTAACTATATCTTTAGTAATGCGTAGCTTTAACTTCGTAACGTATAAATCGATTATCTAAATTAAACCGCTACTTTTCCTTATATCGATAGCGGATTCAAGCTTTTTTTTCAAGTAATTAAGCTAACTAACATTATTATCCGTAAAGTTACCGTAATTAAAATAATTTACTTAACTTTAAAAACTTCTTCTTACGTTTAAATAAACTTCATAACCTTACTAAAAAGCCACTCGTTTATACTTTTAACTACTTACCCGGCCGTTTTTAACGCTTTAATTAACTTAAGTATACTTAAAGTTTACGTCGTAACTAACCTTATAGATTAAGAATTAAAAATATCTCGGAATACGCGTTTAGTAATAATTTATAAATATATTAATATAACTTACTTCGTAATAACGACTAAGAATGTTTTAAAAACTCTTACTTTTATTTCCGTAATAAAAACTACTTACTATATAATATCTACTAATAATAACCGTTAAGTAATAACTTTTAACGATTAGTACCCGTTTAATATTCCGATATTACCGTCTTCCTTTATAATAATTTCGTTTATTCCGTCGATAAGAAAAAAGTTTAATTAAACTTTTAAATTATAAGCTATTATTTCTAAATAAATAACTAGTACCTAAGTACTACTTAAAGTAATCTTTATTTTATTTTCATTTAAATTAAAAATTAATAATATTTCCTCTACTTTATATTTAAACGTAATCTACTAAATAATTTAATAAACTAAAAAGGAGCTATTAAACCTTAATTCTAACTCGGAACTTTTAAGCCTAATCGATTTCGAGAAACTACGTTTAAAAAACCTAACTTTAAATATTAAAGTACTTAATAATATTCTTTATCTTATTACTAATCTCGGAATCTACGTATATATTAAGAACCGTATTTACGTACGATATCTATAACGCCTTTACGAAAGATATCTAAAGATTTAAAAAAATAAAAGCCTAATTCGATTTCTTAAAAATCGAATGATAAAAATACCTTTCGTCGAAAACTATTAGAATACTAAACTAAATATACGTCCGTATTTACTATTATAGAAAAATAAAACTTATTTCGACCGTATCTACGATACCTTTTATAAACAAAGCCGTTTAAAATAAATAAAAAAACCTATACTTTTTATCTATTTAACTTTTATCGTATAACGATTATTCTCTAACGGCGAATTAAAGAACTACGTTATAATCGACTTACGTTAATTAAATAAAGTCGCGATTTCTAATAACTATCCCTTACTCTTATAATCGGACGTAATCGAATTAATACGAAGTAAAGACTTTCTAACTATTATTAACGTTACTTTCTTTTTCTTCTAATTTCTCGTTTATTTCGATTATCGTAATCGCTTTATAATTATCAACTATTAAAGCTTTAAACGTTTAACTGTAGCTTTTATAGGATTTTAAAATTCTCTAGCTTATATATAATAATATATAAATAAAATCCTACGAAATATACGTTAATTCTACTACGTCTTTATCGACGATATCGTTATTTTTTCTAATACTTTCGACGATTATATTAAATATTTAAACGAGGTTTTTTCTTTATTTAAAGATAAAAGTATTTCTTTATTACTTAAAAAGTTATATATTAGTTATCTTTCAGTCGAATTACTTAAATTTTACGTTAATACTTTTAATTTAATTAATACGAATTTACGTATTTAAAACTTTAAAAATATCGCTTTCCTTAATATTTTAAAAGTTCTAAAGATTTATTTAAGAACTATTAAATTCTTTCGTTTTATAATATCGTATTATATCTAACTAACTGATTTTTTTAATAACGTAAAACTGTTTTATTTATTAAAAGTCGTAAAACCGGTAAATTAAAAGCTAATAACTTTAATAAACGATAAACTTTTACTCGTTCGAAAATATTCATCCCGACCGATTAAAAAAAACAATCCTTTTGAAAAGTATAAGAATTTATTATAAAATACCTTCGTTTAACTTATATAAACTCCGATAAGTTTTTTTTTATATAAGTCGATAAATTTTTTAAACGAGGTTTTAAAGTTATAATATTTTACTTAGCTAATAGATTAATTTAATAACTTAGTAAGGTTATATTAAGTACTTTTATTCGACTTATTATATTTTTTAACCGTTATTTTACTAAAGTTAAATTAAACTATAACCCTTTAAAATTAAAAGTAACTTACTTAATATAAGTTTATAAACGATTACGTACTATTTTATACTTTTTTCGATAACGTATCGTTATTTTAACTAATTACTAAACAACTAGAAAAATCGTTAATAAGACCTTTCTAAATACTACCTCGATTAATCGTACTAATAAATAGTTAATTAATACGTCTATTTACTTAAACGTATATCTTTTAAACGTCTATTACTTTCCTAGACGATTAAATTTAATCCTTAACGTCTTTTTTCGATTTAAAGTTATAAGAAATAATAAAACGTATAAAAAAAAAGAAAAACTAATCCTTAATAACTTTTAAGACGACGATTTCGTCTTAATTTTAATAGAAACGTATATAATAAATAACTTACGCGAACGTTTCGCTACCGTATATAAGATTAATATAGTATATTCCCGAATAATCGATAATTTCGTTAACGATTATTCTAATAACGAAAACGTTACGAACGTTTTAAAAACTAACTATTTTTTTCGTTTAATTAACAGTTTTTTCTATAACTATAATAATGAAAGTAAAAAACGTTTAATAATCTTAAAGTCTTTAATTTTCGAAATCCTTTAAAACGTCTATAATAATTAATATTACTTTAGCCGAAAACGTATAATGAAAAAGTTAGAAAGTATTTATTTCCGTAAAAAGAAGTACTTAATTACGTAATATATAAAGAAATGTTATACTTATAACGCTTATCGGTAAAAAAATTAACTTCTAATCGGGAATTATTAATTTATTTAAGCTTTAATCGAGCTTATATATATTATTACGATAAATTTTATCGTTAAACTACTATCTTATTTATTTACTAATATATTATAATACTTTAAAAGTTTTAATAACCTTAACGTTTTTCTAACGATTACCGATAAATCCTTTAAACGATTAGTATTTATTCTTAGTTATAAAAAATATATAACGGAAGATTAAACCCGAATAATCACCCGTTACTTCTTATTAGCTAATTAGGTTTACTTAAAGATTATTATATCCAACCGTAATTCGAAATTCACATCGAAATTCTAAATAACTTTATAGAGAACCTTTAATATTTAATTGATAATAATAACCGTTTACTACTTCTAATTTAATAGCTAATCCGAAAAGAAAAATTAAACGGTTAAATTAACTATTCGATATTACGTTTATAAATACCTAGATATTTTATAAATCGACGTTATTCTAACCTTATAGTAGAATTTAAATAGAATTTATTCGGAGACGATTAACGTCTCCCCTTATAAATATTTATTCGAGTTTAAAATCGTAGGACCATTAAAGAAATTAATTAATTCTAATTTCCCCGAAAATGTTACCAATATCTAATTCATAAGAGAACACCTACGGCGCGATACTTAGCTTACGATAGACTTATCCGCTGTAGTTACGAAACGACGATACGATATTACCTACCGTTAGGTTAAATTTAAGGAAGGAAACTAAGTTTAGTTAACGTTTAGAAAAACCTACAAGATAAAAGACAAGACAAATCGAAAGGAAACCTCTCAGCGAGAAGGCCCCTATACGATTAAACGTATGGTAACGCCTTTAACTTACGAACTCGAGCTTCTTTACGATATCCGAATCTATTTCGTAATTAGCGTTCAATATCTAACCTTATATACTTATTCCGACGATCCCTTTAATCGACGATTACCGTTATCTAATCTTATAGAAGAAGATTATTCCGGCGATTCGGAAGTCGACGGTAAAATATACGAGATCGAACGTATTATAGACTATAAGCTTAAGATCGGGAAAACTAAGAAGGAATATCTAATACGTTGGAAAAGATATAGAACTAAGGATAACTATTAAAAGCCAATAAAAGAGTTCTCGCACGCTTAGGAAGCTATCGCGGCCTATAAATAACGTTTAGGAGAATAGGTAAAATTAGTAGGAAAACGCGGCCGGAAACGCGCTAAAAAACTTATTAATTAAGTAATTAAAAGGCCCGGGAGATAACGTTGAATTAGACGTACAATTAAGCTTTTTTTAGGCGATTAAATTTAAACCATTTAAGAGCCTATTTTACCGACGATTTAAGAACGGAAAGACCCTAAAGGCTAGTAAGTAGGAATAGCCTTATTTTTTCCTATTTAAGTAATCGTCGAGGACGACGATGATTTTTAAGGCCGGTACTTACTACGGGAGCCGTAAGGGGCTCCCATTGGCTAGTTAAGCTAGTAGGGCCTTTGGGCCTTAAGCTCTATTATATTACGTGTAGATTAGATAGAGCCTAAAAGCAGGGTGAGATTTATCTCACCGCTTAGTAAAATAATAAAGCCCTACTCCCGAGGCCCTTAGCCTTTAGCCTTTAGCCGAGCTAAGCTCCAGCCTTTCTTTCTCGATATATAACAATTCTATCTATTAGTAAAAACCAACCCTTTTCAAGGACTAATTGCTGATATTCTTATTGCGCCTTTAGTAAGGTCGGTTAAGATTTCTTTAGTAAAACTCCTACACTAGTTCCTAGCAGTTCTAGAGGTTCGTAGGGGGTTCTTATATGTTTTCGTTATCGTCGTAACCTTTCCATTTAACTAAATATTCCACCGTTCGTCCTTCCTATCTTATATCTAATATCTATTCGACTTCGTATTCGTATTCTAGATCGATATTAAGATCTTCCTCTTATACTATAATTCCTTCTAAAATAAGTTCGAGTAAAGAAATATAAAAAACGAAGTATATCCTCGTACGAGGTAGTAATTCTAGTTCGTAATTATTATCCGAAATCTTAGTCTTAATTTTAAAAAGTTCTAACTTCTTATAGTTTAATTTATCGTTTAGTCTTTTAGTTTTAATATTTCGTCGAAATAAGTAAACTTTATTTCTTTCCTTTAAAAATAGTCCCTTTATCTTTTTCTTATTATAATAGAATACTATTCTAGTTTTAACAAAGGAAAGTTCTTTCTTTAAAAAATAATATAGGGATTGTAAACTTTCTATCGTAAGTTTAGTTTTTTTTAACTTAAGTTTTTTTAATACTAAGTAATTAAATATTAATTATAATTTATAATTAACGTAAAATAAATTCTACTTTGTCGATTTTAATATTAACGTATTATATACGAACTATATTATTAATAAGAATATAACTTAATTATTTTATTAATAATTAACGTAATATTATAAGTATTATTTAAGTATTTAATTAACTCGTTTTATTTATTTATTTGTTTATAAATAATAAACTGTAAACATTTTTTATTTAATTCTAAAGTATACCGTAAAAGATTACTAAAATTTCGAAGTAAAAAACTTATTTCGATCCGAGATTATTTCTTTAAATAATCCGTAGTTTATAATTATAAGTTAGTTAAAAGTATATACGAAATTTTCCGTATTATTTAATTTTTTATATAGTAAAAAATAAACGTACTTAATAAATCTATTAATAATAATGAAAATATTATCGTATTTAATTTTTATTAATAGTTCTTTTAACGGAAATAGTTTAATAATAAAATCTTAAGATATTAATTCTTATAATTTATTTAGTATAAATAATAGTTATAATTCTCTATATAGTTTATATTTACTAATTTTTATTTTATTATACGTATCGTAATTTTTAATATATATTTTGACTTTCGTAGAGAATCTTAGGTAATCGTAACGTCGTCTAATTTTTTAAAGTATTTTTATTATTTTTAAGTATTTATATTTTATAATATTATAATATTAACCTATAAATTCTTCTT